>MQRK01176612.1:21117-34025 GCA_001938485.1 Girardia tigrina
CCCGCAAGTCCATATCGCATACCTCTCCCACAGTCATTCATATTACAGATGACGAAGAAGATTATTTTACTGGGGAGGAAGAACTAGAGACGATCGAGCTATGCGCAGCAGTAGACCTCGACTTCGACATACCCTCTGAACTGGAAGTCTTCCTGCTGGATGAGACAAACTGCGATGGCTTCCAGAATTTCCTAGACACCACCATTAACGCTGTCCAACCGATTGAGCTGTCTGACGATTCCGACCATAGTTCACCTGAACAATATGTCAACGAATACAGAAGATTTGAGGAGAATCGACGTCAAAACAACTGCGTGACGCGTGGAACCCGTTTCAACAGGCCAACCAATGTCCGCAGCCAGCGACGGAGAAATGAACCCCGATGGAGAAATAATTGACGTTGAACATTATCTTTTATATCCCTGTGTGTATCTTATTCTGACATTGAGTTATGAGGCCATAACTTTTACGGCCCCCCACGAATGTTGGGGTTCTTGTAAATAAATGGAAATTGTTATGCTTATTTTTTTGAATTTATTATTCTATTTTTGAATATGTATGTAAACATTGTTATTTTATTATGTAGAAATGATCATATTTGCTTTGCTATCATTTTATTATGTTTATTTATTATTTATAATTTTATGTAAAATAATTTAATTTAAATATTTTATTATTTATTGATTTAAAAATAATTATCATTATTATATTTTTCACGCATGATGCGTCCTTACTTCTGCGTGGTCATGCGTACTCTATTTTTCTTCAACCAAGCGATACGCAGCCACGCATTCTCATACGCGCAATTGTTGTTTCTTGAAAGCGCATCGTTCTACGCAAAGTTGCCACGCATCTTTCTCACGCGTGTTCGTTTACAAAACTTTTAAAATTAAGCCACGCATCTTTTTGCTTGTTTTATTACGCCACGCGATTTTGCAGATGCTATAAAAAACTTATCACAAACGGCTCAACGTACTAGTTTATTTCTTTTTACAGGTAACGTCATTTTTCCTTCTTAAAAAGTACTAGTTTATTTCTTTTTACAGACCCGAATTCATTTGACGATATCCGAACTCATCTGACGATAACTCGAATTCATTTGTCGATAACTCAAATTCATTTGACGATAACTTGAATTCCTCTGACGATAACTCGAATTCATTGACGATAGTTTCCGGGTTTCAGTTATTGTGGCAAACTTCAGATCCTGACTTTAACCGCGTGAGGACTTATACGGATATTTCTAGACAGAGATCTTTTCGGTGACAAGGTTATACTTAAATTCTTTTAAAATAATTTCTTTTAAAATTAATATATTTTAAAATCAATCATTTTCGTAATTATATTAAATTATTAATTCTTATTTATAAATTTCCTAATTCTTGGTAACTGGAGAACGGTGCTTCCCAGTTCCATAATATTTTTACAATACACATAGGGATATTGTTATATTTTTACTTTTCAACAATTGTAATTTGTAAAGATTTTTACAAACATTTAAATAAATATTTTCAAAAAAGTCTCACGTTGTTTATTCATAATTGTTTATTCATAAATTCTAATTTATAAGAAATCGATTATCAGGAGACTTATCTATTTCTCCTTTGTTACGACGTTTGGGAAATATAAAATTGACCCTTGAGCGTAACATAATTATAATTATAATAGAATGATATTGAATAATAAAATCTAAAAAAATATTTTAGATAAGTAGGCTGTAGGAAATTATTATCCGAATTCTGAAAATGATTTTGGAGAAATGAAATATTCTGATATCTTTTATCATTTCCATTATAAACATGACTTGACAGAGCAAACTCAGAGTTGTATATTTAGTGGAATTTGTGGTCAGACATTAATCAAATCTAAATACATCCAATTATCTAAATGTCTTGCTGTAATTATTCTAACTATAAATGGAATTTTGTGTCTTTTTAGTTTAAATAAATGAAATTTGAAATGAAAAACATTTTAACAAATCAGTTCCAGATGAGGTTTTCGCCTCACTTTAATCGGATTTTTAACCAGACTTCAAGAAAAGTTAGAAAGAAGCAAATGTGGTCACAATATACAAAGGAAGGGCTCAAAAATGTCCTCTACAATTATTGAGGGATATTCTTGCTAGACGTTGGATGAAAGATAATGGCACGGATTATAGTAAATAGACTTATCCCGATAGTTGAAAGAGAAATTGACGAATGTTATTTGGTTTCCGGAGTGGTAGGGGAAAGCAACACGCAATATGTATTATTCGGAAGATTCAGGAAGAAGCAAGGTACAGAAACCAAGATAAATATGCAATTTTCAGAGACTTGGAGAAAACTTTAGATAGTATACCAAGAAAGTTGCTTTGAACATGCCTAAAGAAACTGTGGATAATTTTCAGAATACTCAGCATTATTACTCAGTTTCAAGAGGGATTCAAGGGTTCAAATGGTGAGCATGAGTTCACAATGTTCAATGGCGTAAAATAGGGGTGTGTCCTGGTACTGATATTATTCAATATTATGTTTAACAGAGCACTAAAACTAGCAGAAACAAATGGGATGATAGGAGGGGTAAAACTACGAAATGAGGAGGGAATCGAACTGAAGGTGATTTGAAAATACAAACGGAAGGTTGCGAGATGATGTCAGGAATTTCGTGGGTTACCGAGTTTAGTTATCGTGGATCAATAATCTTTTCTCACGGGACTTGTGATGCTGATATCAGAGAGAGAATAAGAAAAAGGTACAGCAAACTAAAAACTATGAGGTCTATCCTGAAGTGTCCAAAACTAACTATCCAAAGCAAGCAAAATTGATTGAGAGCTAATTACTACCTGTAGTATACTAAGGGTGTAGAAATTAGACGATTACCGACACACTGGTAAAGAAACTAGAGAGCCTACACAATCCTGGTACTCACTTTGTGTTTGGGATAAGCAAATGTTAGAAGATCAGAATGGATACAATCACAATTGAGTTACCTCACCCAATGGAAATTGACCGATGATCCTGAAAAGAGTCATTGAATCCTCAATGACAGACGGTAAGAAAATATCAGGGAGAAAGAAGTAACAAATCAAGGTGTGCTTGAGAGTCGATACGTAGTGGCCTTTTGGAGAAACCACTTCCTTTAATGATTTTTTAAAAATAATTCAACAGGAAAGCGTTCAATTCAAGTTTAAAGATTGGATAGACTCAATAATGTACAAAAGGCGCAAAATTGCGCGTAGATAAGAAGACATGCCAAAACTCATCAGACCGCAGATGAAACTGTTTCAGTGCTCATACGAATCTTGTTTCAGGATGTTAAAAATAATTATCCGATGGCTGAAAAATATGTATCTAATAATTATTTCTAACTATAATAGAACCTTTGGTGAATTCAAGTAATAAAAACAGAATTAAAAATAAAATAATAATGTTATTTAATATATAATAAAATATATTAACAAGAAAATATTATATCAAACAATGCAGTTAATTATCGTCAATATAGTCAACGGTATAATCAACAATAGTTTCTTTTTCATTTCTGATGGAATAATTATTGGACAAAAACTGGATAAGTGTTGATGATATTGAATAGAACTGCTTAATGGGATAGATATATTTCGATAAAGCTAATTTTATTGTAAATCACAACCAGAAATCAGATCGAAGCTCAACAGCTCGAGTTTTCCCAATCCAAAATTTCGAACAAGACGGATCACCTGCTATTTCTCCGTCATTTAACGATCAACTTCATTTAACCTTTTTACAATGCCTAGAACACGGTGTTTTGACAAAGATTTTTCAAAATTCTTCTTCGCATTGATTAGATCAACTAATTTTAAATAAGCATTTCCCACTCTTGAACAGGCTTTGGCGAATAATTTATAATCAGCCCAATTTTCACGTCCCGCTTCAACGGATTTATTGCACACAACAATACATTACTCATATTCTCCTCTCTTGAAATGTACAGCACCAATGTTAGTATAAAACGTGCAATATTTTAGGCCAAGTTCGATACCTTTATTATAATGATAAATATCATTTACGTACGAATAGATGACCGATGGTAACTTATTTTTATTAATCGACGACATAAAACTGATTCGATCCATCGCAAAATTCAAAATCATTTGAACAAAATTTATTGTTAAAATACAAATGTTTCTTCTTTTCATTAAAGCATAACACGATCGCGACAATTCTTTTCGAAATCCAATCGCAAATTCACAATTGTGCCAGAGAAAAATCACAAAAACATTCGATTTAAATTCGCACTGAAATTATTTTTTTAACTGTACAAAAATTTATTACAAAACAAGAGTTATTTTTTGCCTGCACAGCAGGACTTGAATCTGATTCGGGTTAGCTCGTTTTTCCTCAGAATCATCGGCGCCACTTCGGTGATCACTGGGGGTTCCGCGAAAGCAAATCCTCGATTGTTGACACCGTAGTTCAGAGCAGCTATGGCTCGATGGTCGGCTGATCAGCTGATAACTCGGATATCGAAGAGCTGAGGCTAGAACCAATTAGATTCATTTTCCAAGGTACAGAAACTGAGGTTCCGGCGACACAAATACTCAATGAACTGATCCCCAGAAGTAAGGTCATGCACTCTTACGTTGCAATCCAGAACATGGAGGTCCTGGCGACACAAATGCTTGCGAGATGGGCCATAAGAGCAAAGCCATCACAGGCACAGAGTTAACTGAAGCCCTGGTGACACAAACAATTGAGTAGTGGTGTTCAATAGAGCAAACTCAATCACTCTAAAGAAAAGGAGCCCCTACTCTTATACTTAACTAGTTGATTGGGGTGATAGTTGATTGTTCTGATATTGTTTATGAATATAAATGTAATGGGTGCGATGCTACATACATTGGAGAGACTGCCCGTCATCTCTGTAAACGAATTCAGGAACATGGTCGAAAAGAGAGTAAGAGTAATATTGCAGAACATAGGAAAAAATGTAAATGTGATTTTAATTTTGATAATTTCAAAATTCTGTGTAAGCATTTTGACAGTTATTGGGAGAGTGTCGTGTGAAGCATTGTTAATTAGGTCACGTTGCCCTAAAATCAATGTTCAATCGGCAGTCTCAACCAGCTTATTGAGAATTTTTGATTAGCATGACTTCATGCAATCGATTACATAATCATCATTTTTGTATTTATATACAGGTGAATTGTTTATTAATTAGGGACATGAAGATGACGGTAGATCCGTCGAAATATATTGTCGTAAAATATATTTTTAAATGGATGACTTTGGTTATTAAAAGAAGATTTTCATCCGGACTTCGTTTTATCAATAATTATTTGTTTAAGGTATTTTAAACTTTAAATTATTTTTTGATCAAAAAATAAGTTCGAATGAATTTTGACGAAGACCTGAATAAAAATATATTTTAAAATATTTTGACATTACAAATCTAAAAATTGAATTTTAAGAAAAAAACGTCTTTTGAAAATTTATTCTATATAATTATACCCGTCATACATGACGGGTTATTTACTAGTTACATATATAATAATATAATATATTATATAATATAATAATATAATATACCCTGAGGTCAGTTTATGCAATTGCATCTGACCTTATGATTGCATATTCCGGTAATTTCATGACATATGAAATCACCGGAATTTGAAGTCTAGTGATGTCATGAGATGTGATATAATTGAAGTTCAATATTATTGAATGTGGTGAGGAATGACATCACCACACTAATAATATCCGCAATAATAATTATATAAGTGTTAATATCCGCAACTGTCGGGTCAACATAGAAAAAATTTTAAAAAAATAAGTAAAAAAGGTTAAAATAGCAACTAAACAAATAAATTTCGGTAGACCCGCCTAGATTAATTAGAGAATTGTGCCTTCAAACTTAAGAAATATTTAAATAAATAAACATTAATTTTATTTTTTCTATTCTTCATTTGACTCGTAATAAGAGGAATAATGGAAATTGAATATAATCACATCGACTGATACTTGTCTGGCATTCGCCAAAATTGTTGTACCTTGGATTAATCTAAGCTTACTCTTCTCAAAATTACCAATTTAATTCCTTTGGGATTATTTATTTTTCATTTTACAATATATTTTTAACAAAGATTGGAATGATATTATCTGTTCAGATTACAAATATTTTCCCCTTTTTTTAAAGTGATTCTATTAAATATATAGTTTTTACAAAAAACGATTTATAAGTCTTTATTTTATCATTGGTGTAGATATATTATATTTATATTATTAAAAATTACCTTTCACATTTAATTATAAATAACTAAAATTTTTAATTATATTTTACTGTTTCTGTTACATATATTTTGATTTATTTTTTTTACTTAAATCATTATTTTTAATTAAAAAAATATCAACTTAGATTATTTTTCTAATTTAAGAAAGATCGAAAAATGTCATTTTTCGAATTAATTTAACATTAAAACTAACAGAACATTTGTCAGAGTTCATTTTCCTTTTGAAATTTGATTTTCTTCTTTATTAATATTACTTTAATTTAACTTTTCTTTCGTTATTAATTTTAACATACAAATATTAAACAAAATCATAACATACCAGTTTCATCAAATTTTATACAAAAAGTATTTAAAAAATGATCATACGACAGAGACATGTGTTGGCTTTCTTCAATCATCGTCATTTGGAAAGGATAAAGGAAGGAGTAATAATAAAGATGTCTCAAATGCAGTAGAAGATATCTCCTTCTTGAATACTGGATCCGTTTAAAAATATGTTGAAATCCTTCAACTCGTTCTTTGTCATCAAAATTGTACCTCTGTAAATAACTTATTTGTAAATAACCTTCTTGAGAAACAACTTTAAATGTGCTTAGGACTTTTTAATCTTCATCTTTATTATTTCTAATAACATCGGCTCTTTAAAAGATTCCATTTACTTTTTCAAGTGAGATTTCAAATCTTGTGGTAAAATCTCTTGGCTCTTAGTTTCTATTCTATTCTACGAATTTTTTTAAGTCATACTTTTTTTCTAAAATTTTTGATTCTTTTTTGTTAATTATTTCAGAGGCAAAATTTCTTTATAATATTTATAATAATAATAATTTTAATAATAATTTTTAAGTACACCGACACAATTACTACGCAATCATTTATTAATATCGCAGTTAGAGTCATCAAACACTTGGAAATTCTTTCACCATATGTCATCATTCTAATTAGTGTTATTTCTGAATTTTTATTTTTTATAATTTTATCAGATAATTAAATTTTCATTAATTTAAAAAAATATAAATTCTTTTCCAATGATCAGGTATCGCAAATACAATAAAACATCAATTTTCCAACTTGGTAGGAGAATCAAATTTCTAATTTTAGAAAACTCAAATAAACACACCACATCAGTATAAAATTAAAAATATTCCTCACTATACTAATGATAAACTTAAATTTGTATTTTAACTGATAAATCATATGGAAATAGGATTCAAAAATATCTGAATTATAGATATATCCGAGTAATAAACAAATTCTAAGTAATTCTAAGTAATTACAGTGCGTTTCATCTTATTAGAAACAGTAACCAAATATAGTTGTACTCTCACAATAATTTATAAAATGTAAATTAATGGTATTGAATGTTTTATTGAATTATTTATTTGAATGTTTAGAATAATTCATTTTTTTCATTATTTAATCGACATTGATGTTTACTTTAGACATTGGCAAAAAGTGTGATTTACAGCCAAATAAAATTACTCAGATCAAAACACATTGTCGATGAATGAATATATCCAGCGAGACAAATTGATGCTAAATGTTATGCTTCAATTATTATTGTCAGCAGAATAGGGAAATAACAAAATTTGGATCATATGGCATTACCGAGAATAGGGAAATGTTACTGTAAGCGAAAAATAAATGCCTCTGATATCAAAAGCTTAACTCGTGAAATCTAACGGAACCCCTCATCCACAATTTTTAGCTAACGTCAATATTTGCTAGTTTCATGAACCAATTTTAGCAAGACAACAGTTTGGAGAAGAGTGAAAGAGACAGATTGCAAATCTGTAAAACGGTGAATGTCTTAAATAATATAAATAAATAATTTTTGGATAAAGAATATAATAATATGAAACACACTGTATTACAAAAAAATTAAAAAAAAACTAATTTTAACTTTAGTTAATCAAAAAACTTAAGCATTCTAATAAAAAATGACAGTAAATCATCGTCATTTGAAAAGGATAAAGGAAGGCCGAACAATAAAGATGTCTCAAATTACAAAAAATACATATATACACGATAATATATTATATTAGCATAAACTAAATGAATTCTCATTAAATATTTTTCCATACACAGGTGTAAAATACTTATTAATAATTATCAAACAAGATCATTATAATCAAGACATTGATATACGTCAATCGTCTGTAACAGTTATCCTAAACTCCGCAGCCCACCTGAATTTTTCAACTGTATTATTGTATTTATAGTCGGAATATGTTTGCGTTTTATTATTATAAATAAATACTTGAAGATAAATTTCTAAATTTAAAACGATTGATAATGTGCAATAAATCAGCATTTGGAACTACTAATCATTTAATTATTAAACTCTAAATGAAACCCAGTAAAAGCAAAGTATTGCAACAGGTTGCTTGATGAAAACTTAACCAAACTATTAACCAGTTAACTGTGTCGCTCCATTTACAAAGTGCGCACAAATTTGTGTAGCGAAAATCGAACGATGACGAGTATAGTCGTATCAAATTATAAATTAAAATTATAAACGAGTATAAAATTATAATTTAAATACCCAATGGCAACTACTTTTTAGGCATGACTAGTATACTCGTCATGACAAAAAATTTTGCCACTTTTTCATGACGAGTATACTCGTCAAACACAATTAACTGGTTAAGAACACAAATTTGACTTTTAATATTTTTATTAACATAACAAGTTTGATTGTCCTCAAAACAATCTTTGCCAAAGCTTTCATACGATTACATTCTAACTAATTGATTAATGACGTTAATATTATTATGAGCAAATGGAAAATTACATAAATTGTTAAAATATTTTTTCAAAATTTTATTGGTTAAAATTTAAATGATTATTAATTATTTAAAAAATATTAATTCAATTTATTTATTTAAAAATTGTAAATAAAATTAATAAAGTTACTTAAAATTTTACAATTATTTTAAATTAGAAATAAATTTAAACATGACATATTTTCAAACAATAAGAATTAATATAATAATCAACCATATGGGTAGGTGGGACACAATTCCAAATCAACATACAACATTCAAAATATTCCTCACACAATCATTTACAATGTATTTCGACTATATTATCCGTTGATATTAAAAAAATGTCAAGTGATTTATAAAAAACATGTCACATAAATTGTTTGTCACATAAAATATTTGAATAATTTTTGGTTTTATTTTTACATGGGCTCAAAAAAGCATTTTGTCCCACGAAACAATTGGGGTTGCATACTCTGATCTATAATGTTACCGGATGTTTAATGTTTAATTAAACCGTAAAACTACAAAAGGAAAAATAATGATAATAATATTGATAAAACTAATTCCTAAATAATCTATAATTGGGTTGGATTCATAAATATTCATCAATATTTCTGAAAGAAATAAAACACCTAGAAAAATAGCTTAATGTTTTCAAGCGAATTTGTAGAGTTAAGTTTTTTATATCATGCATAGATCACTATATTTGAAGAAAAAACCAAAAAGATATTCAAACCAATTAGAAATATAACATCTTAGTGTTGTAAAGTGTGATTTATAAACGGATTTTAGTTACGCAAAATAATACACGTATATATGTTCCATGCAACATTTATTTTTTCCAGATGATGCTCTTTAAATTAGGAGCAACCATTAAAAGCATGTCTTACTTCTCAGTCACGGAAACCAGTTGTATTCATAAAGCGGAAAAAAGTTTATTAAAATTAGACAAAATTAGCCTTATAGGATTATCAAAAAATATATCATAGTTAAAACAAATATTATTTATATTCTAACATAAGTTTATAAAATTTTATAAAAATCTTTCAAACGACATTAATTAGTCTCTAGGACATCTGTATTCAGTGCACCATCTGCTGGGTCACAGATACTCAAAAAACGATTTCACTTCAGACACAGCCTTATATTAAAATTTTTAATTTAGAAAAAAGCTCTTCAGAAGATGTCTTTAAACTCAGACAAAATTTTAAGAAAATAAATTTTTTTGATTAAAATTCGAAAATTTAACACCGAAACGAAACAAAATTCCCAAATAACAATCAAACAAATCGACGGTTGTTTACCCACCGGGGATTTGTTATTTTATTTCAAAGTGATCTAATAGAGCGGTTAATGATAATAGAATGATCCTTGCCTGAATTTGAATCTTCAACAAACAAACGAAAAAAAGTTTTTAAAAGATTTATTATGTTTTAGAAAAGAAATTCGATTTCCTTACAAATGTAGCAAAAGTATAAAAAGTATATTATATTAATATTACGAAAGAAAACCATCATTAGGACAGTCGATACACATTGTTTTTGGTGGGGGAAAAATTTAGTTTCAAGTAAATATTATACTCTTACAAAATTTCTCAAACATAACAGCAATAGACTTTTAAAAATTAGAAAATTTGGTTTGTTATAATTTATTAAGTTAAAAGTATTTTATTATTTTCATTACCACGTGTATATTAACCCTAGAATGCGTCGTAATTCATAATTGAATCAACCACATTTTACAAATTTACAAACTAATTGATTAAGAAGTATTTTTTTGCCTAAAAAACGTTTCGCGATTATCTACAATTGTGTTTAAAAATTAAATGGACGTCCTGTAATTAAAATTCTATTTTCTTTTGTCATAACTGTTTGAATTTTCTGCATTTTTTTCGTAATAAATATAATTTTTAATTCTATAATAAATATATTTTATTTGGTTATATGTTAATCATGAAGAATTTTCAAAAAGAATATTGATTTTCAAAACCCAGTGTATTCCACCGTATCTCAAAAATTTTCGGATGAAAAAAAACTTTATATTAGCAGCACTTGGAAGACTGTGCTATCCAAATCAGCATTTCTATTTAAAGTTTTCGAGCTAAATCAAATAGTTTGAGATTCAACCGTGATCTCATGGTTGGATAGCACTGAAACACGTTTCAAAATACTTCTCTTAGCCTATTTTTGGCCCATTTTTTACAACTCCAAGTGACTTGATAGGATAAATTGTACGAGTTTTTTACTTGAAATATCAACAGCAAATAGATTAAATTGTTGAAAATTACGAATTAAAATCCATAAACGAGTATAGTTCCAATAATTACGGAACCTCATTTCAAACGGGACTAAGATCTCCAAAAATACCACCAGAATTCCGACCAGGAACAATTTCAGTCGATCTTCATGGTCTCCTCGATTTTCTGTCACAGAATCATTGACAATGTAAGCATGATTTTTAGAAGCATGTTTTATATTTTACTTGTTCGCTTAATTAGAAAATAAATATAAATATTAGTTTAAAACATTTTTAAGGATCAAATTCGGAAATTAATTTAATTTATTTATTATTTTACAATAAATAATAAGTGTAAAAATATTAATTATAATAAAACAGTTTTATTTGTATTTGATTTAGTAAAATTAATTATTTATATTATTATTATTTTGAGTTATTTGTGTGAATTTAAACATATGAATACATTTTGTGATTTAATAAAATTGTCTTTTAGTAATTTGTTTGTCTATCATAATTGAAATGTGGAAGATCCCGAGGCAAATCTTGAAGAAAAACTAGTTTTAGATTAAAATTTTTAAGAAATTAATTATTATTATAAACATCTATTTTTTTAAAAATAATTTGGTGAATCAAATAATTAAAAAATAGTGGTATTTTATTTTCAACACATAAAAATGACCTTTTAAGAAGAAATTTTCTTATCAAAGACAATTAATTTTGACAATATAACCGTCATCGGCAGATCATAAAGAAATTATAAATTTGAAATATGCTTGTATAGGTTAGCAATTTTTATGTAATCGATGAATAATTGTGTCATCTAAAAACACTCAATAAGATGGTCGAGAGACCCCTTTGCACATTCATCTTAGGATTTAAAGATCTGATATACAGTGCTTCAATAGCTACTCTCTCTATAATTATTAAACTGAGCACACAAAATTTAAAAATATTTTTATTCAATTTGCAAAAATTTTCTGTTTCACCCACATCACATATCATTAAAACATTTTTGATCACCATGACTTCGAATTTTGAATTAACTGTTAAAGAAAATTTATGTGCAACTAAGAATTTTTATTCGATAAAAATTCGGATTAGACGAAACCTGTAGTAAAATTTTATTAAACACAAATTTGATATAAATTCATAATAATTAATAAAATCATCAACAATACAAGATGTTTTAATTTTTTTCAATAAGTGAAAGGCAAGATGACAAAATATTACAGAGATTGTCTTCATAAGTCCTTCAAGACCCTACCAGCTTTTATATTAAAAATCTTTCAAGATATCATGATAATCTACCCCGTAAAGACAAATCCTGTAAATAACTCTGAGTTATTCCTAACTCGGAGACGATCGAGGGACTCAGAACCTTTTCAACAATTAAGAGATAAAGTTAAACTTTAATCAGATACTTAAACTATACAATTTACTGAGTACTGATAGTGTATTTATTGAGAAAAGTGTCAATCCAGTTCCATATATATGTTTTGCTTAATCGACTTTAGGTTTCAGTCATGGTCGCCCAAAGGTAATGTTCAAAGGAAAACCACATCAAAGAATATTTTCTATTTTTCTCAGATGGTTTTTCACTATATAAAGAAGATAAAGAAAAATAGAGAAGTAAAATGAAATTCGGACAGACTTTGCAT
>MQRK01176620.1:4976-16777 GCA_001938485.1 Girardia tigrina
TGTGTAATATTGTTACATTTAGTTTTCTTCGAATATAATTATATTAATCACAATTTTATTTCTGAATGATAGTGACAAAGAAAGTCTTATATTTTGTTCACGCAATTTAATTTAAGAGGTTTTCTTTGTACAATATTTAAGTATTATTTTCGGAAAAATCAGACAAAGGAGTACCATATTTATTAATAAATGAATAAAACGGCCGTCTGTTGTACATAGGATCAAGAAAAATTAACTCTGTGCTAATTTTATTGATTACAGAAAAAAAATGTTTTTTTGTCGAGCATGAAGATGTGACAATCACACAATAGCAATAGCATTTTGTGCACTTGGGAGATTTTCTCTAATCACAGAGGAATCCTCTTCCTTAATTCCTAGAGTACTGTTGAACGTGGACTTACTTAACGTATTTGCAATTTTCTCAGATAACTAAAAGAGTTAATACAATGATAATATTGAAAGATTGTATAAAATAAAAAGGAAAACGAACAAATAACATAACGTTGTTGAAAAAATTAACCTATTCAAAATATGTGCTCTTTTATTGATCAAACACGATGCACCAAGAGTCACATTAAACTCACACCTTTCAGCGCATGTTTCTCCGGCAGGTTTAATCTAAATTGAATGTTTGAGAGAACAAACAGTTTATGATAAATGATTAATATCCGGGAATATGGGATAAACTAAGACTGAGACCAATCACGCCTCCTGTCCAAAAATCACACCAAACTGTGGCTATTGGAGGATGCATTTCGTGCTCTTGGACTACTATAGAGTTTTAGTCACCCCAAATGCGGCAGTTTTGTTTGTTGAAATACACCAAGAGATTGAAATGTGCCATGTCACTGAATTTAAATGTTCAATGAGCGGAGTTTCAAAGGAACTTTTTGAAATCGCAACCATTGCATCCCACACAAAGAACGCAACGTCTTATAGAAGATCCTTACAAGCGGCGTACATATTCAAGCTAATGTTTTTTTTAAAGATGAGAAGGTTTGTTACGTAACTCCACTAGGCTGTTTGACACTGCAGGTGAATGTATTGCGAAAAACTCCATAATCAAAATTCGTTGGGTGTCAGATCAGTTCATTAAGTGCCTTTTTAGACTGTTAGTGAAATTTGAAGGAGCGCCATCTTTTTGGTATATTAATTGGAATACTCCAGTGTTCAGTATGTTTAGACAGATTTCTTTGTTCATAGTAGAGTCAATTTTTGGAGAAATTAATACCCAGCATGTAATTGAGAGTATTTTCATCTTTTTCTTTAAAATTTCATGTGGATTATAAGTGAATAAATAAAAGAATTGTGTGGAATATTTTAAATTTAGTATTTTGAAATCGGTATGTTGAATTTTGTATGTTGAATTTGAAGTATTTGGAAATGTGCTTCTCCCTCCAAGACGGAAAATGGGTACTTTGGATGTTTGTGATAAGTAGTTATTCGAGCATCGTTTGCATTTTAAAGTACAACATAAGATATTTAAAAACTTTTAAAATATTAAATCTTTTAAAATTTAAATATTAAAAAATTTTGATAATATAAATATTTTTAACTTATTTTTAAATTGATTAAAAAATGTTTTTCTATAAATAATATCATTTTAAAATAAAATGAATTTTTAGAAAAAATTATTAACGAAATTATAAAAGCAGAATTTTGAAAATATAATCTGAAAATAATTTAAAATGAAAATTTGTTCGAATAATTATTTGTTAACGAGACATTAACAAAATCTTATCAATTTGGATAGCTTTCAAATTAAGAAAGCTTTACCGAGAATTGTCATAAAGGTAATTCAAACTGTGATGAAAATTAATTTATGGAAAACCAATTTTTAATATGAATTGAGGCAGTTAACGGAACCGTTGAGGTGGAATGTTGCCTCATCACTGAATGCAATATTATGAACAAAATTAACGACCCACTTTTGTTTCTCTTGGATAATACGAGCAAAGTAAAGGCGTTTTGGATAGCCACTCTGTATGATTTCCTGAACATGAACAAATTTCCAGTGCTTAATCATCTCTTCTTTGAGAATTTTGTTCACAGAGGAAACTGATAAATTGAGAGAACTAGCAACTCTTAGTTGGGGGATACTCCAAAAGTATTAACAAGTATCAAAAGTACTTCTCATTATAAATCCTTTTATTACTATGATCGGAAATCGGTGGCCTTGGTAATATGGAAAGTGTTAAGTTTAACCTATTTTACCCGTTATAATTGTTCGTGTAGGTGGTGTCTCTTTGTAAAATCGATAAAAAACATTCGACAATGCTTCAGCACAATTAAATATGATGCTTGCTGATAAAGCGAAGGATATTTCTTCATTTATAAAATCTTTGTAATTCATTGAATAATTTCTAAGATTAATAATCAATAATCAGAGATAACTCATAAAAATGAAAAAAACATGTATACTACATTAAGACTCTGTCATAACAATGTGAATTCAAGCAACTTATTTCAATGTTAAAAATATCCCAGAAGATCGCGAACACCATGTATAATGTAGTGTTATTGTATTTTGAATTTTTTATAAATTGTTTGAGGAATTTTATAATGAAAAAGAAAAAAATATTTCTTTTATTTTATGTAAATTTTTTTAATTGAATGTTAAAGTTTTGTTTAACCAGATTAATAAAATAATTTTGGCGCGAATATTGTGATTAGTGATTTGAAACTCGCCATTGTGGATATTTTTGAATTTCTTGATAAATAAAAGTTTATGCGTCACGTTGTCTGTGTTTTTTTGAAAAAGGAATCAACTGCTAAAGAATTTGATATTTAACGTAACAAATTAACGAAGTAATTCCGTATTATTTCCGAATCACTTTAATTTTCAAAGTCAATCGTGCGCTCTCTCTCACCCAATCCAAAGAAATTTATTTGACGCAAATTTTTGAATTAAAAATATGTAATATTTGGACAGTGCAATGCGTCTCGGATGTGATGGGAGCAATGAAGGATAAATCGATCAATTTTGAAATGAAAGAAGATATAGATATTGACGAATTATATACGGATTTGAGTCTTTCTCAGATGATGGCACAATTGATTTTGAATTTTTGTGAAATTCGTCAAATTGGAGAGTCCTTGGATGGGAACAGTTTAGATCCTATTTCCAAATTCTGTGAAAGGAAATCGCGCGGTCTTGGTGAGACGGAGATGAAAGAAATGAATCAGAAAATCATGAGACGTTCGAGTAAATTAAATTTTTCCCCATGTCCGCCCCACGACTCCACGGTGTTGCAGTTGCGCTGCGCACGCTCTCATAAATTTTTAAAAAAGTATTTAATTTAAAGGGAAAATCTGAAAATCAATTTATTAAATAAAATATTGTTCGAATTTCTGCTTTGTTTACTTATTCTTACGAAACAACACAATATTCAATACGGATTGATGTAGATACAAAATAAAAAGAAGAGAGCTCCTATTTCCCCAAGACAAACATAATTCTATCATATGTTAATATTTTTGTTCGCTAATTCAATCTGTAAACATATATTCATTCAAAACATCTTCATTTAGAATGTTCAAAAATCAAATAATTTTACAAATTAAAAAAGTTTTGGATAAATGATTTTCATAAAAGTTACAAAACTATAAAAATGTTTAAAATGTTATTGAAAAGGATAAAATAGATCCTGGAATAAAATAAACAAAGCTAACATACCTCATAGTGTCCAGGACCGGGAGTCTCTTCCACATGGTCATGAAACCTCTTATCCCTATAATAAAATTTTCCGGTTTTTGTGTTTAGGTAGCTTTTTGATTCATAGGAAGCAGGACCTAAAATTGATTTTGTTACAAGCTTAAAATTATTGATTCAGTCCATTTAACCTGGTATGCTAGGGTCAGAACACTCTAACGCTGAACCTCTAGAATTTCTGCTGGCATTAGAAAGAAAACTACAATGACGCAATTTAGCTTCCTTAGTTCGAGGTTCTTGATAATTCCTTTTTCCTTGACTTCTTTTAAAAGAAGAAATTACATCGTATTGTGTACCATCAGGGAAATCCTTAAAAGTACAAATGCTGTAAAATTTACCATGACTTACAAATTCTCTCACTGATTTTCCTTGAGAAATCGGATCAAAATCTCGATTAGTTAGGGATGCAAACATGGACGACATTGGTTGCAATATTTTGGATTGTTCTGTACTTGCCTTCGGCTGGTAATGTGAAGGTCCTGGAACTTCATCAGCGTTTTTATTTCCCAGGTCGACATCTCTAATGCTAGTTGAGCCGAATCCTCCTTTTCTTGTTATAGATATATAACTAGGTTTACTTATTAGTGTTTCATCTCCAAGATTGTATAGTTGAGGACCTTAATGTTGTCAATGATTTACTATTATTAGATTCCCAATTTAAGAGAGCCTCAGAAATTATCTTATATATTATTAATAAAAAATAATAATTGTAAGATAACGCATTTATTTGTTAATAAATTTATTTTATTTTATAAATCAAAATTAGCATCCTGAAAACCGCTTAGAAGGTTCTTAGTAATTCTCAAAAAAAATCCTAATAATTTTGTAAGATTGTGTAATAAATTTTTTGTAATAAATTACGTTTTATCATCGAAAAAATTAACATGTTGATCACAACTTGTATAAAATATATAACCATCAATTCACAGTCATCTTAGGACACTACTTTAATTGTCATCATAATGTATATCATATAGCTATGTCGGCAATGGAGCAGAGATCGTGACAGATAGATTCCCCAGCCATGCCCTACTTTATATAATATCTACGGAAATATTTAAGTCATTTAAAATAATAATCAGAATAGTTACTATGGTTTTGGATAGCTTTCGTGCCATCGTTTTGTAAACTCAAAATAAATTTTGCTTTTGTAACATTCTCGGAAGAATCATTTTTAAAAAACCATTTCCGTTTAGAACTTAAACATCAGGTATGTTTTTTAATGTATCAGTCCCATCAAATACGCAGTAAATTTGAAATAAGTGTCGAAAGTAAGATGACATAGTAACGCCCGTTCCACCAGTAAATATCAGAGAATTGTATAATTTGATTTATTTTTATTCAAAGTCTCGGCCACTACAATTACGGAATTATTCACAAGTTTTATTTTACCTTTGCAGTCTATAAAAACGTTCTCAGTCCGTCGCGACTCAACATGTCAACCCTTGCCTCACTTTATGTCTTCTGAGTTAAATAGATCAAACTGATCCTTTGAATCACATACTCTCGCTGCCAAGCGAATCACACTCTCAAAAGAACAAAAACAAAATCTCATATTATTATCACGAAAATATTCACATTTTTTAATTGAAAAACTTAAAATTAAAATTTCTTTTAAATCGAAATAAATTTTGACAAAAAGTCAAGTACATATTTTTAAATAAACTTGATTGGACGAAAAATTAAAATACAAATACACATACATGCGCCAATCAAATATGAACATATAACTCAGTGGTTTCCAATCTGTGGGGCACAAGAATGTTGCAAGAGGGCATGCAGCTGTTTCCAAAATATCATTTTCGAATACAAACCAAAAAATCGAATGTGTCACAAAAAATGAATCAACAATTTGTTTTTAAAGGGGGCGTACAATTTTTTTTAAAGGGGGGTGCACCAATTTTTTTTAAAAGGGTTGTACAGTTTTTCCTCACACACATATACATTCTCACCCAAAAACACACCGCTCTAATTCAAAAATAGCAAATTGATTTTCAAAATACTTGAGAACTCTGAAAAATTATTTATACAAGAAAAGTGACAGCTACTAAGCATATAAAGTTATATTATAACTTCCGATAGAACTTACTGCTTCATATGACTTACAGATCGGGAATACATTTTGGAAACACAAAATGAGACAAAAAACGAGCTGGACACATCCATCAACCAGGAAAAAATAATTGTTAGAATTCTTTCTTACGGACTAGAGAAGTAGAATTTATAAAGTAGCCCATGTCAAGAGCTATCCGACTCTTGATTATGGCTCTGACCGTGACTTAGTGGTATCAAAAATATGTTCAAAGAAAGATAAAAGTCAAAAACAGAAGAAAGTCGCGGAAGCAGAAAAAAATTGACAAATTGCTTTTTACATAGAAGAAACATTCAATAATTGCTGAAATGACACTTAAATTTAATGAAATGGAGAATATACAGTGCGTTCCAAAAATCTGTTCGCACTCATAAAAATCATCACTTATAAAAATTTCCTAAGTAAATAGACGATGAAGTGGAAGTAAATATTATACTGACAAATAAAAATGTTATTTTTAATATTTTGTGTGGTATCCTTTCATCTTGATGATTGAAGACACCCTTCGCGGCATCGAATCGACAAGTCGACGACATAAAGAACTTGGTATGTTGTACCATAACTTTTGTATTTCTATCCACATTTTCTCTGAATTCAAAGTATCCATATTATTTATTTTTCTCTTTATAATACCCCACAAGTTCTCAATTGGGTTTACATCTGGTGAGTTGGCAGGCCAATCAAGAATATTTATCTTCTTTGTTTTCAAAAAAGACACTGTTGATGCTGATCGATGGCAAGGCGCATTGCCTTACTGAAATATAAAATTTGGAAGAGGGAATACCAAGTATTGCCCTGTAATGTCTATGTCATTGACAATTAGGTCTTGATAGTTCTTCGAATATAAATTTCCGTTTATCCGTTTTAAGATACCAACACCAAATCTGGAGAAAGATCCCCATACATGACCTTGGCACCGTGTTGGAGGACCTTCTTAGTACAAATGTGACTAAGCCTTTCATTGTCAAACCTTCTAACGATTTCGCTACGAGTGTGGCTATATGGGCGGAACATAGATTCATCACTAAAAACTACATTCGACCACTTATCGATGTCCCAATTTTGTTGTGGATAGAAATACAAAAGTTATGGTACAACATACCAAGTTCTTTATGTCGTCGACTTGTCGATTCGATGCCGCGAAGGGTGTCTTCAATCATCAAGATGAAAGGATACCACAAAAAATATTAAAAATAACATTTTTATTTGTAAATATAATATTTACTTCCACTTCATCATCTATTTACTTAGGAAATTTGTATAAGTGATGATTTTTATGGGTGCGAACAAACTTTTGGAACGCACTGTATAGAAAGGAATCATTTAAACACCTCTAAAACACCATCATATGACAGCACATTCCAAGAAATAAGATATGAATATACAGTAGCGAGCAAAAGTCTGTGGACATTTAAAAAAATCACAATTATCCCAATTAAGTCATGAGTTTTTAAGGTGAAAAACTTAAATTTTGACTAGATATGTAATTTTTTATAAGCTTTTACGTTAAATTATTTTTTTTTAATTTTGTTAATATTTTTATGACTAACATTCAATTTTTAAATTTTAACCCGTGCAAAGGTATTTGGACAATTCAAAATTTTATTAAAAAAAAGATTTTTGACAACAATTGATAGAAATTATAAATTTTATTAATATTTTGTAGAATAACCTTTCCAAGCTAAAACTGCTTTACAACGATCAGGCATTGAGTCGACTAATTTTTTAATCACATCCAAAGGAATGCTGCTCCAAATATCGTGAATTGTTTCGTAGTACTAGTTCTTATTTTTGGGCTCATTGCCTTTCAAATGACGATCAAAGTATTCCCAAATTTGCTCAATAGGATTTAAGTCCTGACTTTGCGATGGCCACTACAAAACACAAATTTTATTGGCTTGGAAAATCTCCTGTATAGTTATGGCCGTGTTGGATCATTATCCTGTTGAAATACCCAACCTCGGGGCTTTTATCTTATGCAAAAGGTAACATTTTAGTACCAATGATATCCTTGTACATAGATTGATCCATTATGCCTTTATGCGATGTATTGGACCATCCATCTCGCGGCTATTTGCACCCCAAATGAACACATTACCCCTACCATGTTTTACCTCAGGTAGCTGATATTTTGGATCAAATATTTTACCAACAGGTCGTCTTTCATTCTTAATTCCATCATTCTCGAAGACCATAAACTTTGATTCATCAAAAAAAAAGAACCTTTGACCATTTTTTGGACGTCCAGTTAAGATGTTCCTTTGCAAACATGACTCGGGCCTTTTGATTCTTTACCGAGATCAAAAGTTTTTTTGCTGGTCGACGACCAAATAAATCTGCTTTCCGAAGACACTGAACATTATAGTCCTTTCTCATTATTTCATTTCATTCAACAGCATTCTTTCGAGAGTCTGATTTCAATATTCTTGTAAGAATTTTATCATCTTTTTGTGATGTTACTCTCGGCATTCCACATCGTGACTTGTTTTCTATAGTATGACGCTGATTGTACCTCTTGACAAGACTACCGACTGCAGACTTGCTAACATTATAAAGTGATTTCTCTATAAGATTTCTCTAAAAGATTTTTTCTCTATAAGATAAGCACCAACAATCAATTTCTTGACATCTTCTGTCATTTCGCGACCTGATGTCATCCTAAATATTACTTTATTTGATTAATACTTAAAATTAATACTTAAATTAATATTTAAATTTAATTAGCACTTACTTTATTTTAACAATGAATTTTATGAATTGTCCACAGACTTTTGCACTGGTTAAAATTTGAAAATTGAATGTTAGTCATAAAAAAATATTAAAAAATTAAAAAAGATTTATTTAGCATAAAAGCTTATAAAAAATTACATATCTGATCAAAATTTAAGTTTGTTACCTTATAAATTCATGGCTCAATTGGGAAGACTGTGATTATTTTACTGTCCACAGACTTTTGCATGCTACTGTATGGACATCTCGAAGAATGGACACCCCTATTAAAAACAAATGGTTCAGTAGTAAAGCCTAAACTATGAACCGGTGCGAGCATACATATCAAAACTGGAAAGATGCAAGAAATAAATAGATTGTAAAACTCAGAGAATGGAAACGAAACAGAGCATAGACCATGTGGGAGAAATTGAAGAGATTCTTCATCATGATAAAGCAGAGCACATGAGAGTATTGTTCATGGAACTCAGAATGCTGAGACACGAATTTTAGCCATATGTACGGTTCTAGAAAAAGATATAAGTGCTCATCTTCAACCGGATATTTCAATTGAATGATCTAAATGACTAAGATTCATTAATTGAATAAAAGGAGACAAATACTTCCATAGAAACAATGCCGCAAATAGAATAGACAGGAAGAACAGTAGCGCACCTAAAAAACGGTACAACTGCAGGTTTGAATTGAATAATGAAAGAACTATTCAAATTGGGTAATCTTAATCTAATATTCGGAATCCCTGAGTGTTATGAACACATATGAGAGGGAAGGACAAGTTTCCCGACAAAC
Source organism: Girardia tigrina (assembly GCA_001938485.1). Classification (NCBI taxonomy): domain Eukaryota; kingdom Metazoa; phylum Platyhelminthes; order Tricladida; family Dugesiidae; genus Girardia; species Girardia tigrina. Next base: position 14,300 of record MQRK01176620.1, read on the forward strand.
TGAAAAAAGATAGGTTTAAGAAACGACCTCAACAACTATAGAGATATTTTCTTGTTGAAGGTTGGGGGAAATTTTACGACCAGAATCATAGTGAATGAAATAATCGATAATAGAAGAACCGATTGATATCAGGATTCGGTTTCTGAAGCGTTATGGCTACACAGCATGCAATCTGTGCACTCCAGGATATTCAAGAATAGGCACAATACAGAAACAAGGATGTATTTTTAACACAAACATAATCAGATAGATAGCTGAAAAAAATATTTTAATATTTGATGATTAACTGGAAACTTATAATCTGTATCCTTCTTCAATGATCTTGATCGCAACTCTAACAAATAATCAAAGTCGTCTTTACCAAAGACTTAAGTACTGTTGTTTCGAACTTCTTTACATCATTTTAACTTTCTTTGAGTATATTTCCCCAAACTTTACATGCTAAAATTTTAACTAGATAACCGCAAGTGTTTTCTGAGATGATTTTCACTCTTTGGAACCATTTATAAACATCTTCATCTGCATTGAATATCTTGATATTCGTTAAATGTCTTCATGCCACGATAGCTTTTAGTTTTAACAGAAATAATTATAATAAGGTAAATGCTTTGTAGGACTGTTATTTGTTAGCCTGTTATTAAATAAATATTCAATCCACTTTTGTAAAAGGACATTAATCCTTCATTTAAAACACGTTGATATTCAACTAAATCGGCATTATGCTGAAAAAACGAATCAACATTGTTTTACCCTTTGCCTTAATGGTCAACATACCATTATACTTTTGCCACCATTTTTGACTATTTTCAAATATATGGCTTGTTTTATCGTTGTCAAAGCATTTTTTACATAAAGGCGTTGGAGTGGAAATTAATCGGCTGGACCGAACTTTTGCCAGTTTTAGAGAAAATATATCAATAAATTAAATAATATAAATAATTAAGTGATAAAAATAATTAATTAAATAAAGTTAATTTAAATAAAGTAAAAGAAATTAAAGAATAAATAAGTTAAATAAATAATTAAAAATAATTAATCAAAATAAAATCTATGTTAAATTAAAATTAATTAAAATAATTAAACCATCACTTTCATCTGGTTTCGTGATGGTATTTTAGTTGAATAGGCGGTTTAATTCGAATAATGGTGAATATAATCACATGACTAATCGATTTACATGTGTGTATCTGATCAGAGAAATATGTAAATAAAAAACTATGTATGTGAATGTGTGTATGATTATTTTGCGTGTATACATGTGAGTGTGAAAATAAAGAAAATAATTGGTGGATTTATGAATGCGTGTGAGTTTGTGTGTGTGTTTATTTGTTAAATATGTCACACTTAATTATATAAAAGTCCGAAATAAAGTTGTTTAAATGCGTTAAAAAATAATAAATCAAGTATGTGTATTTCAAAAAAATAGATAAATTTGTGTAAAATGAGTGATATTTGAATTTGGACCACATCAAATTAGTTCTTTCTTTCAATTAATTAATTTTAAAGACCACTGTCCTGCAATGTTACTTCCACTTTTATTACGACTGGGTTCCTGGATTTTCTTGCAGAGATGACGTGAAGTCCCCCCAATGTATGTGACGTTACATTCATTACATGTATGTTGGTAAATGAGATCCGAACACAATCCTAACGGCATTGCAGATTTATTGCCGAACATACTTTCAATTTTTTGGGTACGGGATATTACTTTTAAACTGCAGGACACAGAAGACATTGTAAAGGAGATATAAATTCACACTTTAAAATTCTGTGTACTCAAATTGAAAATTATTGGGAGAGAGTGACTCGTATGAAGCGTTATATATATATATTGTTATTTATATCGTTGGATCCTAAAATTAACGTTCAAACTGCATTCTCTGAAACTTCGTTGAGAGTTTTTAAATGATGTACTAATTACTTGTTGGTTACATAATCATTAACTGCACTATACAAGTAAATTTCGTGTGAAAATTCATTTGTTCTGACGATGACGGTTAAACCGTCAAAATTAATAAACTTTGATTGGCTTGATAATTTTTTATTCGACAGTTTGCCAATTTCATTCAAATTTATTCACAATTATTGAAAACTAGTAAATCAAAAAATTTAACATTTAAAAAATACAATAAAAATTATTATAATCTACTGATAATTTATAAGTAGATATCTTGCAATTAATATTGTTCGGGAACTCCGAATTTTCCGTTTTTTTCCCGTTTTGGGATTTTAAAAAGTTTTTTTCGATCAAATTTTCACATAATCATTTATTGTCATCGAGAATGAGTGAGTGTACAAACATTGAAGAAAATCGTTTGAGTAAAAAGCCTTCAAAAACAGGTTTCTAAATTCCATGGACACATATATATATACAGGGTGCGGCAGCTATTTGAGAACACGTAATATAGACACCATATCTTTTTGTGTGTTATAATTACATAATTTTATTTTTGCTGGTAGACATGGCAGAAGCTACTC
>MQRK01176675.1:6625-20323 GCA_001938485.1 Girardia tigrina
ATATATATATATATATATATATCGAATGATTAAAAATTCAAATTCAATCGATATATCGCGAAGCAAAATCAATAAATCGATATTAATATTATTTACTTGTATAATTGCGAGTATGTCGAATTTGTCGCATTTTTTAAAATTTCAAGATTAAAAATTTTTGGAAAATCCAGATTTTATTTGCCACAGAAAATTTCAAAGAAAATTTTCAACATTCAAGATTTATATTAACTACCAGAAAAAAATGTTAATTAAAAGAAGTGAATAGTTTAAATCGAATGACAATCAACGATAACCGCACAAAATAATTCAATCAAACTTTTTAAAAAGTTCAATCTATGCCGGTAGTTTAACCAAGATTTTATCAATCATCTCTTAGACAGTGTATTAAGAAAGTCTCTATTATCCATCTATCTATATCAAGTACATTATAAATTTTGTCAACAAATATTTTTTACACGAATTCATTGTCTTCCATATTCTGAAACTGAGATATTAGTCGAAAGAGTTTCGTACTCTATCATACCATTATTACTGCAATTCTTGCCATCTACTAAAACATTTCATACAAGTGATATATATATATATATATATATATATATATATATATATAATCGTGGCCATCATTCACCGACCACCCCTGCATTTTAAAGAAATTAATATCTACATGCGTATGTGTATTTAAGTGCATGAATGTAATGTTGTTAACCAACATCCGATAATAATGCAACTTTAGTAGCATACCCGCAATGCTATTATGATACATGAAAGTATTTGTGACTATTCCAACATGACTAGAAACCAACTTTTACACACTCTGAGGGCACAAATCGTCGCTTTCGAACCGTGCAATTGCCCTGCGATTCAATATTAGCCGCACTGCAGTAGCCGACACTCTCAGTCTTCATCAAGCCACCGATGTCTTTGCCTACACGAAACGCAGTGTAAGGCCGCGTATTACAAGCAAGGTGACAGATCGAGCCGTTTTGAGATCCTGCAAGACCAATCAATTTACTGGTTCCCGCGCAATACAAGCTGATCTTCCAGCTAACATTGATAAAATGTCTAGCGCACGAACCATTCGTCGACGTCTGGTTGTAGGAGGCTTTCAATCGTACAAGCCTGTCACCGTTTATCGTCGAAGAATATTCGTGATAGGCTCGCGTTTGCAAAAGCTTACCAATATTGGACAGTGAATCAATGGCATTCGGTGATGTTCAGTGATAAAACTACAATCCGTCAGCAAGGCACATGGATCCGCACGATGCCCCGGCCGCCTGGTCACCCTTTAGGCTGTACTACACTGTTCCCCTATGCAGAGTGCGCTGAAAGTTATGATTTTGGGCGCAAGTGCTGCCAGAGGTTGCTGCAGTTTTTGGTTCATTCCCATGGGAACTACTATCACTTCGCCTATGTAAAACGGCATTTTTCGTGATAAGATCCAAAGCTTCTTTCAAATACATCGGTGCAATTATTTCCAACTTGATAGGGCTCCATTCCATCAATCGCGACTAAACAAAGCCTGGTTGGAAGCAAACGAGATCAACGTTCTGCGTCCATGGCATGGCAACTCATCTGATTTATCGCCGATTAAAAATTGTTGGAAAATAGTGAAATAAAAGGTTGCTAAGCATGCCACCACATAATATGATGACCTACATGACGTGTTTAAACGTGTTTGGGAACAGGAGATCAGCCCCGAACTCACTGACAATCTAATCGTGTCAATGCCAGGCTGATTGGCATGAGTTATGAATGCAAAAGGTGGCCATACAAAGTACTAGTAGAAGAGGTTTTGAACTGTCCATCCATGTCTGTATTCTTCTTATAATTTTTATGTACTGAATATATACTTAATACTTCGTTATAATATCAGTGAGTTAAAAATCTCAGTATTTTTAGGGGTATCTGGTAAATTATGGTCACGAATGTATATATATTGAAAATATGATTTGATTAAATCTTTTTTTATATAATTATTGGACATGTTTCGATGTTTATATACATCATCATCAGTAATTTTATTACAATTTTAATAGATACATTAATTTTAAAAGGTATATTACGAAATAAATATTATTAATTAAAATATTATTGGGTAATACATGGTTTACAACTTAATTTAAATATTTACTATGTTATCTTAAATACGACCAAACTTCACGTAAATACTTTTAAACTTAATTTAAATACTTTCAAACTTTATTTAAATCCCTAAGATATTGAATTTTTTATTTAGATTTGATAATGCAAGAATAATGATAAGAAGGATTACAAACTGTGAACGAATACTTATAATAATAAAATACGAGAATAATATTAGCATTAAGCAAATATCGGAAGAGCTGGAAATAAATCGAAATACTGTAACTTCTATCATCCGATTATACCAAAAGACTGGTGGTATTGAAACAAAAAGAATTCGTCCACATCGAAAGAAATTATTGAATTCCGAAATGAGGACTTTCATCAGAGAAGAGGTTGATCGTGATGTATCTTTAACATTACAGGCTATAAAAGTAAAAGTACATACCCATTTTAATATATCTTTTTCGACTACAACGATCGAAAATGCACTTAAAGACCTCCACTACACACTTAAAAGAGTTGTGTTAGTGCCCGAAAGGCGAAACATCGAAGGCAACATAAACACACGGGAGGCGTATTGTGAAAGGTATCTGAGAATGGATGATTCCAATATCGTTTTTATCGACGAATTCGGCGTGAGATGCTCAACAAGGCAAAAGTTTGGCAGAAGCATAATTGGAACAACGGCTCGAAAGCAAGTTCGTGCTATTCGGTCTAAGAATTTTTCGGTGTGTTGCCATCTGTAAGAAGATGATTTTATTACATGATACCAGAGAATCTGCATTTAGCCGTGAAAGTTTCATAACTTTTTTATCCAATCTTTTGAACAAAATCCGGATGGAACAAATGGTTCATGTTACTATAATAATGGACAATTGCAGCATCCACAAAGGAGAAGCTATCCGCGAACTGATTCAAAGCCAAGGACACGTGCTGTTTTTCATACCACCGTATAGTCCACAACTCAATCCCATTGAAAAAACATTTTCTAAATGGAAATCCTTGATAAAAGATTCAAATGCGAATACTCGTGGCGATCTAATCAATGTAATTAGTAGTGAAATGTCGAGGATAATGGAAGAGGACTGTATTGGCTTTTTCAATCACGTCCGCGATTTTGCTGTAAAAGAACTAAGAAGAGAAGAGTTTTAAATAAATGATCAAATGTATTGTTTTGATCCTTTTGACTTCAGTAATCATTATTGTATGCATATCTAAAATAAGTTTGAAAGTATTTAAATTAAGCTTGAAAGTATTTACGTGAAGTTTGGTCGTATTTAAGATAACATAGTAAATATTTAAATTAAGTTCTAAACACTGTAATGGCAAAAATATTTTAATTAAAAATTTTAAGTATTGAAATAACCTTACTTTGCCCATTCTGAATATATATATATATATATATATATATATATATACGTGTGTAGAAAGTAAGCTAATAAAAAAATGAAAAATACCTTCTTAAAAATTATAAGTAGTTTACATTACGCAAAAAAGGTAAAGATTACAAACTGTTAATAAGTATTAATAATTGTATTAGTAATTTTCCCTTCTACAAAAGGTAACAAAAAAATTCTCTTGGCCAAATAGAGTTCTGTCAGTATAAAGAATGGATAAAAACGTTTTTTTAATTTACTAGTTAATATAATAAAACTTTTTACTTCCAACATATCATCAAACTCAATGAAGTGAATCATTTTCTGGATCACCATCTTAAAATTCTAAATAAACATTTTATTAGATTCATCGAGAATAAAAATCCATAAAGAAACCATGTTAAGGTATACTAGCTCGATCATATCGTTTACATCACTCGGGGTCCCAAGGATGCAATGGACCCTGTTTTCCAAATTTCATTTAAACGTTTAAGTTCATAGAACCATGTAAAAACTAATCTTTGAATCTTACAAAGTAATTATAAATTTTTTAATAAATGGCTGAAATCTGGGGTTTTCAATTTTTCTAGTCCAGTGAAACTTTTATACAATTCCCGATGTCATTTCGACCCTAAACGCAAACTTTTAATGTAAATATCTGACAAGTTGAAACATTATTTATTGATACAATTGAAACATAATTACATCAAAGTGATTAATCACCAAAAGAATGTATATGTAAATATTTATATTAACGTTTATCCTTAAAGTACGAATTCAAATTTCTCTCAATCGAAAAATGTTTGTGTAATTACAAGTTTTACACATTAGAACATAAAACCTTTAATATGTCCAACATTTTAAGGTGATCACTAGAAGGTCGTCATACGACCCCCGATAAGGTCACGATCCAAAGGTTGATATCCAACCCGCAGGCTTGGAACATAAAAAATTAACTTTAAATTTTAGTTAGAGTTTATTAAAATAACTTGTTGTTATATTGTCTATATGATTCTGAGGTTTAATATATTTTGAATGTCTTTTAGGTAGAGTCTACCAACATAAACCCGTGTCATCCTTATCAGTCATAAATTTCGATTAACTCACCAGTCTCTTTCATATTGCATGATTTAATGCAATTAAATATTATTTTCTTCATTTATCAAAATATTAGCAAAGCTTAGTTTCAGCTCTAGTTGCATCAGGAAACGCAAAGTTTAATTACATCCGCATGACCGGTAATTCTTATGTCAATTTTATCACGACCGATTTGATTAACATAGTTATAACATAAAATAGAGAAACTGTAGCTAAAATAAAATTGTCTCTAAATTCATTGCCATGTCAAATACTTTATAAATTATAATTGTAGGAAAAAGATGAAAAGAAAATATTTTGGAAATATATATTTGTTTTTAATTTAAAAAATATGTTTTTGTCAAAATTTAGCAAATAAAATAAGATAATCGCTTTTTCTGATTCAGAAAATTTTGAGTATGTGATCGAAAAGTTTTAATAAAATTATTACTATTATTAATTTTATTACTTTTTGGTGAAAAAAACAAAACTTCTTGATTTCTTTGTAAAAATATTATTCTTATGATTCTTTTATTTTTTAAATTAATTGTTATTTTATTTCATTGATTTAAAATTATTCAAAGAACCGAACGGTTAACTTTCTCATATGGTTGTTATAAGGGGTCGACATAGTTTTGATTTCACAGTTGAAGCGGATTTATTTGATTAATGTCTCTCCGCGACGCGCCAATGGGGGTAGGATGACTTAAAATAAATTGTAAAGAAAGAATTGATAGTTAAAATTTATATAAAAATATGTACCATTTACAGCAAATTTCGGTGGCCATCGTGAAGCTTTATCAGATAAATATATATCATTTATGTATTTGGTCACAATATTGTCTAATTAGAATTTTGATAAACTTTTTGTGTTTGATACAGACGATTCAATTAGTTTTGAATGTTTATTATTTATTCTCTCAAATCCACCTGATGATGTTCTGTCAGGAACGAAACATGTAGTGAATTTTAATGAAATAAATTGATACTTAGAGGATATATATATATATATATATATATATATATATATATATATATATATATATAGATAGATATATTCTGAGCGACAATTTTTTTAACCCACTTACATTTTAGTTTACATCGTAATGATATGTACAAATATTAAAACTTTTATGTGTTATTTTAAATTTTAAGGTTTAGAAAAAGTAAATAAAAATTTGTCACTAATTAAATTGCATTTATGCTAAAAAATTGTTGAAAAATTAAATTTCATGCATAGTTAAAAACGACGATTTTTTTAAAACAGTAACATTTATTCTAGGACATTAAACTGTTGTACAGATTTTCATTCACTTTTAATATCTTGCACAGTCGACTTCTTATAGACCTATACAATTCGATAACAATATATCTTCTAGATGAGTTAATCAATTGTATGGCATTTTGGATGGATAAGCATAATTCAGCCTTATTTTTATACTGTGCACCATCGTAAACAATATCGGATATTTTCTTCCACATGTCCTCAGTAATATTTAAATCTGGACTTTTCGGAGGTCAATTAAATACAGAAATTTCAGTTTCTTTCATAAAGTCCTTTATAAGTTTGCTTTTATGACCCGGACTATTGTCTTCCTGGAAGTAAAAATTATCACCACAGTTAAGTGTTATGATATGAATAGTATTATCTATTAATAATTGCTTATAATCTATAGATCCGAATTTTCCTTCCATGATTTTGTATGAAAGAAGTCCGTTAGGGAGAACCATCATCCTGACCATAATATTACCCCTTTTACATTGGCGCTTTTGACGAGTAAATTTTCGATTTTTTTGCACATATTTTCTCCAATCGTGTGACCCATCCAATGTGAATCTTTTCTCATCCGTAAATATTGTCGTTTCCTTCCTGTGGTTTTTGCTAAACCATCTATGATCAATTCTATCATTCTTCTGATTCCTTGATAACAACATTTCTGCTTTAATTTTTTGATATTTGTAACCTATAGCTTTTAGATGTCTTTGTACTGTCCGAGTTGAACAATTTAAATCGCATTCTGCAATCAATTTGGACGAATTATTTTTTTGAAAATTTGACTGCAAATGTGCTATCGTTCTCTTAATTGATAACTTCATATTTTTTGTTAATTTCTATCGCGGTCCTGTTTTCTTGAGACATCTTTTCTTATTATATCAACAAAGATTAATTGCCGAATTTCTAGAAATCGATAATATTCTAGAAATCTCTGAATAACTCAACCCTCCCGTTTTGCACTTCCTTCCCAAATGTCTTTCAAAATTACTTCTCATTTCTAGAATTTAAGCAAATATCTGTATATTTATAAATAATTACAATTAAACTAGGTAAATTGTTTAATAATATAAAAAATCTTACTGTTTTAGAAAATATGTGGACTTTGAATTTTTACGTAATAAATAAATTTAAATGATTTATTTAAACAAAATACTTTATCCATTTCCATTTATACTAAACGTAACACTTGACAAAATTATTTGATTCATTACATTCATTACTCAAAATAATGTTTATTTTCTTTTATTTCTTAAATAATACAAGTGTTTTAAAAGATTTTTCACTCAGTATATAAACATATATATACATATATATGTTTTTCATACAAATATTAGTTAAGGTGTTGAAAAAAGTAGAATATATATATGGCACTCAGATATCGCCCCAAGATTTATGAAATACATACGGACCGTCGAATCGACCGATCGATGAATTGAGAATTCGCCCAGGTGTCGCTAGGCTTGACGCGACGTCGGGCGGAAATATTAAAAATCGATTGAAAAATAACGCCATATTGTTCGATAATATATTTTATTCACAACAACACACTCATAAAGAAATCTAATGTTTGCATATTTAAACCAAAGTGTTTCTTATTTTATTTTCTTTTTAATCAATTAATGTTTTTTGGTAATTGGTAGTCCGATTTGTTTCATACCCAAAAATGCGAATGCAATACGATTTGGAACAACAATAAAATAAGTGATTTGGGCAATGAAATTGACTTCGATTTAAACTTCTTAAATTAAATAAAAATAGAAAAAAAATTTAATAAGAAATTAATTTCGATTTCGAAACTTCTTAAATTGAATTTAAATAAAATTTTAATAAGGAATTAAAGGACACTACATACCTAATAAGCATTTTTTTAATTTTAATATTTTTTCAATTCCAACACATATATTTCTAGAACCTGTAAACATAATTCTTTATAACCATCTCTTGCTTGGCTTCTCGTTGTAACTGCTAATAGTTTGGTCTTAATTTTACCCTTCTTTATTTCTTGATGTTCAGTTAGACATCGTCAACACGCCTCACAATTTCGTCTAGATAACATATCTCTGTTACCATGTGATTCTCCGTTTTTATATTCTATTTCAATATCCGGACTACTTAAGTAGTTCATCCACATTTGAAAATGAGTTTTTCGGGCTTCTTTGTGCGAAGTAGGAACCTTATTGCTTTGTAGCCTGTTCATAATTTGAATGTTTTTCATAAAAAAATTAGTTAAGGTGTTGAGAAATGTAGAATTTAGCCAAAGGCTTTTATATAATAGCTTTATTTTTATAGACTCATTTTGCCGACATTGTGTGTGATCCGTATTTTATCACTTGTTCTTTACATATTTCTCGAGACAGTGAGGCGAGCGTACTATACTATCGGAGCTATTGTTGGTATCTAAGATAAAATTTTACTTGAAATTCGGGAAACTTAATATTTGTGTTGTTATCAATACTTCCTTCATATCCTTAAATTCCTTCTGGCATGCGTCTATACATACCAGTCTTTCCTTATTTGAACTTCACATTACTTCTTACAGTTTAGCTTTTGTCGCGTATCCATTAAAAAATCTTCTATAATAGTTGCAGATTCCAAACAAAATCCTTAACTTCCTAATACATGATGTTCTTGTGAAATTCTTTATTACTACTACTTTTTCTGGATCTGTGTGAATTCCTCTGTTGTTTATTTATGTGCTAGGAATTTTATCTTTTGTTTTAATATCTTACATTTTTCAGCTTTATTCTCCAAACCCGTTTGTTTTATTTCTTTTACATTATCTAACATTACATTGTAATGTTCCTTCTTTAGGCTCTTAGCGATCAATAGATCGTCCAGATAGATAGATGACGAATTGGATACACTTCTATTGTGCGTTGAAGATCAGTTGACCAGTATTTATGATGACTGGCAAACTAGGAATCAACAACTAAGGCCACCTTGTATTCCTGGGCTGTTGAATGCCTTCACTCCAAAATGTGTACCAAAAGAAGGTATTCTCAGAACAGATCAAGTTTTATACGTGTCAGTAGTTTTCTGAGCAATCCATCCATGAAAATGTGAGTCACCTACGATCCTTAGCAAAATATTGTGAATTTCAGCTGATTTTGAAGAAGAGGCATCACTGAATGCATTTAGTTGGGGTTTACATGACCCAGAAACTCAAGCAACAGTTGGTAAGGAATATGCAGGGAGTTACAGAGCCAAAAAGAAGTTCACACTGAAGGTTGAAATAGCTGCAGAAGAACTAGACCGCTAGACCCACTATTACAAGCCTTAATACAAATGAACAGAATATCATGTTCAATGAGATGCATCAATTGAGTCCGAATGCATGTCTGTAGCGATATAATGAAATAGCAAAACGGGGAGACAAGATTGTGCTAAGAATTTGTGTGGTAAGGTTCATTAGTTAGTCACTCTCGTCAAGAATGTTCTGCCTTAAAGAAAATATATCCACAATGTAATCGCATGTGACATTCAAGAGAGTCCGTCGTTAATCTAGGGGTTCAATTGTTCAATGTTAAGGTATTTTTGCAAGTATTCCGTCACTTAGAACTAATCGCAAGTATGCATCTTCTACGATAATGGGTCGTAGCATTCAATGGCCAGTAGATAGTTGAAATAAAATTTCCATCATTTCCATGAAATTTGCAGCTAGTCTTAACATGCTTATAGCACAAAGCCGTTTAAGAGTCATTATCGATGGAATACAAATTTTGTTTGTGGGAAAGGCATCTATTGTTACGAAATTGAAAAAAAACTTTCGTGAATGCAGAAGTATTTATTGCAACCAAGTTAGCCGAAAAATTACATTTGATATGGACATCCTTGGATAGTTCATTGAATTCATATATATTTCGATTGTTGGTAATCGATTGTTAACTCTACGGGGGATCTAGTATTATTGGGCACGTTGATGCCTATAATACTGTCAGTGTATACACCTTTTAGATAGATATCGAAAGTTTACCAGAACTTCATTCAAGCAGAAATTAAAAGAATGTTATCCAAATCTCAGTCGAGATCACAAGTATTTGTGGTGCGGACATAGAAGTAAGAAAAGATTAAAGGTTCCATTGATTCCGAAAACTTTAGAAAAACTTCATGGGTACAATTACAGTTTGTTAGATATTCATGCAGCGTTCCACCAGTTACCATTAGCAGAAAGCGGTCAACCATTTACGGTTTTTCAGGCGGACGGTAATATTTGGCAGTTCAGGAGACTACCGTTTAAAGTGAAAAACGTGGTGACAGCCTTTTGTAGAACTATGAGCCATAATTTAGTTGGCTTATCTGGTGAAGTATATTATTTTGACGACGTGGTTGTCTGTAAGATGTCAGGCAAAGAGCATGACAGTAATTTGCAAGCCTTCTTCATTAAACCAAAATAGTTCAATCTCACTCTGAATTTCGCAAAATTCTCACGAGCTCAGATCTCATCTTTTTTGGTTTGGCACAGATCTACATTGGAGGATGCATTAAGAGTAGAAGCAAGTTTTTCGAAGAAGTTTTTCGTTTTTTAAACTAGTATTCATAAATGTCAAAATCTTTTATTAACACAAAATAATAATTTTTATGTCAAAAAATTTTCTTTTAATAATCGATTCGCCGACATTAATCTTAACAATAAAAATCTAATAAAACTTCTCAAAACTCAATCTTTAAAATAATACCTAAATCGATTAAAATTTATTCAACAATAATAAACATTTTAAGATTTTAGAGAACACTAATCGGATTTTCAATATATTTATTTATATCACAACTTGAAATACCACTAGTACTTTTTTGTAACTTTTGTAAAAACATTTTTTTGTAACTAGTCATCGTTCTTGATTGATAATTTTTTTAATAATATTTCTAAACGTCTTATTATTTAAATAAATTTAAATTAAAACTTATTTACAAATCAATTACAAAATAATTTATAATTTAAATTACAAAATAATTTTAATTATTTTTAAAAAATATTTTAAATATATTATTTATGATATATTAATTTAATTTTAAAGTTACTTATTTAAATTTTAAAATTGAATAAATAATCAGACGTTTTAAAATATTTAAAATATCAATCTTCCATCTGGGTGGGCGAAACACAATCCTGAAACAATATATCAAACAACATACAATAAACACCATTCAAAAATATTCTTTACAATGATTAAGAACAATTTTTTACAAAATATTTAAAATATTTTTTAATTTAAAATTGATTCTATTTATTTCATAAAAATATTCATTTCTAAATTAAAAACAATTCTTTACAAATTATATGAAATCCTTTCTAATTTATAAATGTTTCAATTTATTTTTAAATAATATTCATTTTCAAATTTAGGAAAACATTTTGTCATAACATATTAAAAATTAATTCTTGGTCAAATTTATTCCTTCCAGAAATTATATACTTGAAAATATATTTTATTTCAATTTATTTTATTACAATTTAATTTAAAATATTTTTTAAATATTTTGAAATTATTTTTAAAATTTTTAATCATTTAATCATCATCAGCGAAAAGAAAATCAACTAACTCATCCCAGTCCGAAAAACGAATTTATTTTTGTGAATAAAAATCTTTTGTTAAATTGTAGATCGAGTAAATTATAAGATATAATTTACTCTTTTTAACAAAAATAACAAAAAAAATAATTGTTTTTTTCTAAAAAAAGAAAATTGAGAAAAATATCTAATATTCAATATTATAACGATAAAGTGTAAAGAAAAATAATGATTTTAGCTGTTAATAATTATACGTGAAAATTTGATTCTACGTTATTATTTATTTTATTTTTTTTATTAGAAAATAAAAAACGTTTCTATGATTATTTATTCACATGATATATAAATTTTCTTCTTTTTTCTTAAGAAATAATCAAAGAAATAATTAAAATGCATTTTTTTCTTATTGACTGACTTCATATAAAACTCGTCTGCGATGAATGTTTTAATATTTAATTTTTTAAAAAAATAAATTTCGTTTCTTACACGAACGATTAAATGTGAAAAAAAGAAAGGAATTATTACAGTAGAATTTTTTCTTCTTTAAGATTAATATTATTTTTAAATAAATTTTACCATAAATAATCTAATTAATTATTTTTAAATTTTATTTTTACCTAAAGCTTTTGTGTTTAATATATTATGAAATAAAGTCTATGTTACCTAAAAGTAGTTCATATTTAATTTTAGTAAAATAATTAATATTTATTATTGTAAAAAAATTTAATAAATAAGTAATAAAAAAAACATTCATTATGTTTACATGAAAGATAATTTTCTATTTTACCTTTCTAGACGCTTCATTAATAGTTTGATTTTGTTTCCATCATCATTATGTATTCATACTTTGTATTGACATTTATTCCTCAAACTATAAGTTATCAATACTGACAAACTCTTCTTTTACCACACATGGAATGATGAATAAAGGGTCCAAAGAGGCTATTCTTATCGAAAGCCGTGTATTACGGTTATCAGATTGAAATCTATTTCAGAAGTATATGAATATATTCAATACTATAACTATCATAATTGTTAATTTTTTATGTGGATAATTTTGCAAATAATGATATAAATAAATGGTATTGAATAGAGTTTCAAATACTAAGGCTCTACTATCACAGAGAATGGGTGAACCAAAGAAAAAAATGAGAAACCGGATTGATATTGCAACAAAGCGCAATGAATAAACCCTCCACAGTTTTTAACATCAATGAAATGAGGTCAAGAGTAGAATAAAGATCATCGAAGCTGTTGTCTGGGTAAAATTTCTCAATGAATGCGAGAGTGGGACAATAAATCAGATAAGCTTGGGTAGACTGACTTAAATCCTTTGAAATTATTACAGAAGAATGTTGAAAATCATGTGGAAAGAAAAGATGACCAACGATTTTTTTTGGAGGAGAGTGCCAGAAATACTAGGTAAAATACCGGAATCAAGAGATGGACGCTGAAATTCTACGGACATTAAATCAGAAAACAAGGACTAGCAAAGGTTATGATTGAATGAAGATTAGAAGAAGAAAGACCAAGAGGAATACCAAAGAGACAGTGGATATACAACTTAAAGGAATAGAGTAGATTAAACATGGAATGTCTGAGAAGAGAGGTTTCAAATAGAAAGATATGGCGAAGGCTTGCGCATAATTTGCTGTACCCACAGCCCAATGGCTATATAATACTTGTTAGATGTGTTTGGAACATATTCCACGTTGACAATATTAAAAGTCAGCATCAGTTTCTAAAGTTTTATTAATCACAAAAAATTGTCTAATACTTTTTATTTCAACAAATTTAATAGAAATTAAATTCATTTATTTTTTTTAATTTTGAGAAGCCATTTATTTCATAAATCTCAAACCATTATAATAAAAATAAATATTGTATTAATAATCTATTTTAATTTTTCTTTAACTTCAGACGATTAAATAATCTCATTTTCTTTAATTAAAATTACGAAATAGTTAACATAAATTTATTTAGTTCCTGATTTTTTTTAATTTTAAAATGATACTTTAAATTCAATTATTATTAAGTTGTTGCAAAAGGAATGTAGATTTTTTACTTTTTTTGTATTTACCGCAATGTTATACGACTAAATCATGATGTTATGAGTCATTCGAAGTAGGGGAAAAATGTATTTTCTCCCCACATACCCCCCCCCGGAGGGGGGGGTCGTAAGTAGTTACCGTGGTTGCCATGGTTACGTAACCAGTTACCCCGCGGGGTTACCATGGCAACGGTCGCGATCACCTGAGCAACGGTCGCGATCACCTTAGCAACGGTCACGGTTACCATGGCAACGGTCGCGATCATCTTAGAAACGCTTCTGATTGGCTCCTTGGGTCCCTAGCAACGGTCGCGATCACCATAGC
>MQRK01176686.1:8823-25190 GCA_001938485.1 Girardia tigrina
GGTACTAATTTTTTGTTACCATCTAAAGAAAACTGCTGCTGAATCATACCGATTACTCCAAGAAGCTTATGGTGAATATGCCCCATCGTAAGATACATGTGAACGATGGTTTCGGCGCTACCATGGTGGTGACTTTGATATTGCAGATAAGGACCATGGGAAACCACGAAAAGGTTTCGAAAATGTGGAATTGCAAGCTTTGTTGGACGAAGATGATTCGCAAACACAAAACCAACTGGCAGAGCAATTAAGTGTTACTCAACAAGCTGTTAGCAATCGCCTCAGGCAGATGGAAAGATTCATAAGATCGGCCGATGGGTATCATATCAATTGAACGATAGGCAGATGGAGAGTCGCAAAACCACTTGTGAAATCTTGCTTGCACGATACAAAAAATACCTCAAAAAGCAACACAAGGTTATTCTTCTCCATGACAACGCTTCGTCACATACATCAAAACCGGTTCGCGCCATGTTGGAGGAAATGAATTGGGAAGTTTTACCTCATGCGGCATATTCACCAGACTTGGTTCCTTCAGATTACCATTTGTTTGCATCGATGGGTCACGCACTTGCTCAGCAGCGCTTTGATTCTTACGAAAATGTGCAAAAATGGATCGATGAATGGTTCATGGAAAAAAAGGAAGACTTTTACTGGCGAGGTATCCACAATTTGAGATATAGATGGGACAAATGTATCATTAGTAATGGAGCATATTTTGAATAAAGCTTTTTTTATCGTTCTTTTGTTTTTAACGTATTTCTTTTCAAAATTTAATCCGCATTTCATACTTGTACACCTAATAATTATGTTCGAATAGTCAATCATTTTAAACATTAAAAAGTACCAATTTCCATCTGGGAGATAGAATCGCCCTTCTAAATTCAACATATATCATCAACCAGTGTTCTCGACTCGAATCGCGACTTAAGTCTTCAAATCGACTCGACTCGAAAAATTATTAAAGTGATTGGACTCTCGGACTCATTAAAAACATTGATTCGACTCAATAAAAATTAAACTGACACGAATTTTAAATGTTTCTGATTCACTGGACTCGAATTTATTGACAGACTTTAAAATTTAGTAAATATTAAAATCAAATTTATAATATTATTAACAGTAATTATTATTGTCAATTGAGTGTATAAATGTTTTAATTTAACTTTATAAAGCTTCATGTTTTTTTTCATCTTAATCGTACATTTTAGAATTTTAAATTAAAAAAATGTTTTAAAAAAGTTTATTATTTATTTTTTAAGATCCCATGTTGATTAACAGTAAGCAAAATCATTAATGTTTACTTGGTTAAACCACGTCTTTCTATCGGAAACAAATTAATTAATAAATATTCATAAATTAATTAATAAATATTTATTATCAGAATAAACATTATTAATATTATTTAAATAATACTAATTTGGTTTTCCATAATTTACTTCATCTGTATTTCTTTTATAAAATATTCCAAATTGAATGTTATGGAACAATTGTTTGAGTTATTGTATTCCCATTTTATTATTGATTTAGGCGGGATTATTAAAAAAAATTGCCAGACAAATTTATTACATCAAATAATATAAAATTAATTAATTAATATTCATAAATTAATTAATAAATATTAGGGTTTGGGTTATGGTTAATATATTTAGTGTCTTTACTTGTGAAATGTAATTAAGAGTCACTTGACTCGACTCTTTACTCGTAAAACGTTTTAGAGACTCGACTTGTAAAATATGTCAGGTGAATTGACTCGACTCGTGACTCGTAACAAATTTTAGCGACTCGACTCAAAACTCGACGCGCAAAATATTTAGGGCAACTCGATTCGACTCGAGTAAAGAAAATAGTGACTCGACGACAACAGTGGCATCAGCATTCACACATTCAAACAATTAAAAATATTCCTCACAAATAGGATTTTTGAAACATTTGTCAACAAGTTGATGTACATAACGCCGCACTATGTCGTGTTTTTCGTCATTAAAACTGAGAGAACTTATATCGGCGCCGCGTGTTAATTTTCACAAAAATTTGTACATGTCAATTATTAACTCAAAAATATAACAAAATATAAGTTTTAACAAATTTAACAAAGGAAATGTTACTGGCCGAGTTTACATAGTTCTCATAAATCCTTGTGTCCATCAATATGTTAATATCATAATTAAAATTATCTTCATAGCGATTCTTATCATAGTCCTCCGTATTTGACATCTTTTCGGGTTAATTAATTTCCTTCCTACAGTTTAGCTCTATTAAGGAAACATTTTTTGTCTGTGAGCAAAAGTGCCAGATTGGTACATGAATGCATTCGCACCATGTTTCGGACCGAAGCCTTCCTAAACACTGCTGTGGTTTTCATTGGGGTTTACTCACGGCCTTACCCTGCACCTATCAATTGGATGATCGTTTTACGCTAAGCCCAACACTTATCCTGTGATGATGAGTTCATAGAATTTGAGTGAAACTCTTCCTCCCATGATGAGTTATTTTCATCCTCACACGAGTCTCCAACCCACCTCCTATATGGGAAAGAGACTTCTTCGTTCTCGGATGATTCATGGCCTTGGATTTCATCCTCTTCCTCCCCTTGATGCATTTTAATCATATAATTGTGTGATTGTAAGAGTGTATCCAGGGCGGCTGGATCAAAGTCCTCAGTGACCTCAGATTTCACATGTTCATGTTCCATCTCTTCCATCATGAGCTTTGATTCATGGGGCTCTTTCTTTATTGTGGAAATACCCACGACAGTGACCTTTGTTCGTTGTACTACCTGTGTGGTAATTAACAGGGACTGCGTAAGTCATCGCCTTGTGATAGAAATACAACTTACTATAATTCAACCTCCCCATAAACAGTGCCATGGAAGGTAACTGTAGAAATTAGACTTCTCGCAAAGTGACCAGCACCGCTTTGTTTTGTCATTCGTGTGTCCAGTATTTATACATTAATATTCTTAGTGTTCTGAACACACTGTCCTTCAGGAGGGTGGAAGCAGTATGTTATAATTCGTTTCATCTCTTATAGTCATAGTCTCCCCATTTGGAAAAGTCCTTTCCAATACAAGGGATTGGTGGAGATGAAGACACATTCCTTATTCGTTCTGCATTATACTTACATGAATCTGGTACAGCTTTTTAATCTTATGTATGATGAACTTGATCTTCCCCGAAGTTGTTCCTGCGTTGAGCCAGTCTAATTCCGCCTCGTTCGACAGGTGATTCAACTTTCGGGACCTGTTGCACCTCTCTGGAGGGAGAAGATCGCCACATCCCTTGTGACTCTGTCACAACACGCTATCATCTAGAAACTGTGGGCCAGGGATTGAATCAGGCCCTCATCTAGTACTGATTTTATTCCTAATCCCATTTTCCCTAAAGAATTCGATCTTGAAATCAACAAATACTTTTTAAATTTAAAATATTATATCTTAATCATTTCAAGTTGTAAATATTTTTTTGCAATAAATTGCATACTCCTTTAGGTTTGTGTTCGGACATGGTGTATCAATACACATGTAACGGTGCAAATGTCACATACATCGGAGAGACTGCCCCTCATCTCGGCAAACCAGTCCAATGACACATTCAAAGAGGAAAAAGAGTAATATTTCTGAGAATAAAAATGCGTAACTGTAATATGAGCATAAATGATTTTAAGATTTTGTGCAGGCATTTTAAAAATGATTGGGAGAGAATGTCATGTGAAGCATTGTTCATAAGATCATGTGATCAAAAATTCCATGTTCAAACAGCCCTCGTTACTAATATGTTAAGAATTTTCGATTAGACTTACGAAAGCGATTGCATAATCATTCATTTCTTATATAAAAGCAGTAAAAAAGAACATAATCAGTGATCTGATGATGACGGTTAAACCGTCGAAATATATTATCGAAACATATATATTTTAAATGGCGTTTATTTGTTTTTAAAAAGATTATTGTTTATTATGGATGTGGAAATCTACAAGAAAACGAGTTTGTATTAATTAGTGGTCACTACAGAGACATTTTACATTGATTGTTGTCATATATATTTGTTATCTATATGTTTTCATAAATATTATCAGTTTTCCTGTCACATCTTTCATTCATCTAATTTTAGTATTATTGAAAATTCATGAATTTTTGATAACTGTCAAAATACGTTTTCTAGAGCAATATATAGCAGTATATTTATAGCATTACATATATATCAGCATTTTATCTTTATAAATA
Organism: Girardia tigrina; assembly: GCA_001938485.1. Taxonomy (NCBI): domain Eukaryota; kingdom Metazoa; phylum Platyhelminthes; order Tricladida; family Dugesiidae; genus Girardia; species Girardia tigrina. The sequence continues at coordinate 13,049 of MQRK01176686.1, forward strand.
ATTTTAAATTTTAATTCATCTATAATATTGGATTTTATATAAATAGTTTGGCTAATTATCCAATTTAGTGCAAATATTCGTTAAATAATTATATACTTGAAAAAGATCGATCATACATTACGGGTGCGCTGAAATTTCATCTTTGAAAGTTTCTACTTTAATTTTTAAATCGTAATTATTGTAATTAATTATTTCGAATTCTGTGTTGATTTAAAAGTCGATCAATTTCATCGGTTAACCGGCGTCTTTCGGCGAAGGCACTGCACGAAGAGAACCGTCTCGATGCGGGCTATCTAGATTGACCACATCTTTAGGTGGATTCACTCTGGTTTCCTCGAAATTTCACATTTTGATCATAGCGTAACCGGCAAACTAACACACACACTTTTTTGACAAATATAATATGTTTAGTTCAATATTTAAGCAAGTGTGATGAATCATCCGGGGATGGAAAGTTCTAGAAATATTTTACGCTTTCTACCGGATAAAGTCAACAATGTAATTGCATGTGCGCCAATGCAATTTACGTTTGTACAAGTACAGTCGAAGGAGGCTGATGCTCTACAGTTAAAACTGAAATTTAACTGATAATATGAGCCAATAATTCATCTGGAGAAAATAATAACTGATATATAATTTATAACACTGTAAGATCGATTTACTCCAAACAATAAACCTCCAAATTCGCACAATTGCATTCAAATGGAAATATAAATAAATTAACAGAGAAAATTAAAAAAACTGAATAATTAACAAAAACGACTAATGTGAATCAAGCTGTAGACTTACCAATTCGATCGACATTTTATCAATAATAAATATATTTTATTGAATATTATGATGAATTATGTTTATTAATTGTTTGACGTTTATGACTAGCAATTAAATATTAATAGCTGCTTTACTTTTATTATAATCTTCATCTGCTGTTCTTTTCATATTTAACTTACTTTATATGTATCCATGGAATTTAGAAACCTATTTTTGAAGGCTTTTTAATCAATCAGTTTTCACCAAAATTTGCACACTTACTCATTTTCGATGACAATAACTGATGTTTTGAAAATGTGATCCCAAAAACTTTATAAGATCTCAAAATTTGAACAAAACGGTCCCATGAAGTTTCTGAACAATATTAGTATAAAAAGATCTACTTATAAAGTATAAGTAGTTTATATTACGCAAAAAAATAAATTGAAAAATAAATAAAGTCCAGCAAACCTATATTAAGTTTAACTAGTAAATCAAAAAAATATTTTTAGTCGTCTAAATCAAAACAGTTAAAACAAGATGCACGAATTTATTTTTAAATAAAACTTTCCTTCCACGTTCCACTGATTAAAACAAATGGATATTTATTTTCCTCGAATTGAACCTCCCCTTGCCATCAAGGCACACACGAACATGCTATCCATGCACTGGAGGGTCCCTTTGGCCTTCGGTCGCTGTAATCCGGAGCATACAAAATCATCGAACCGTTTTAACCGCAAGATCGTCCGATGTGGCCTCTGCTCCTCGTCTCTGCTTCTCAAAATTTGACTGGTCTCCGGATCACCTTCCTGCTTGTCCTTCGGCCATTCATCGTCGTCTTCGGAACTATCACTCTAGACTGGTGTTTTCGAGCTCCGATGGCTCGCCCTTGTAATCTTTGATTTATAATCTACCGGTTTTGAATCTTCTTTGGGAGCAAACCCGAAATGTGACACGTGGAAGGGAACTCCGTCAATCAATACCTGATGAGACGGCCGGAACCCATCTACTACCGCTCGTCTCCACTGGGTTGTGCATCTTGAGTTTGCCGATTTCACAAAAACTGCATTTGTTACTTGCAATTCCGCGTTGTTTCCGATTTCTCGGATTTCGAGGAACCGGTCTTCAAAATTGATCGATAATGGCAGTCGTCTTTGCTGTGCAAAAACTGTTGATGCCAGAATTATACCGCCTGAATTCGGGGTAGCATTGTACCATGCCACCATGTCATCGATTTTGTTACCGCTCCGCACCGCCATGCGCTTAATGGTCCGGTGACAGCGCTCGTTTTTGCTCCGCCGATTTGCACACCGAAAAAGGACCTCGACCCCCATTTTCGTCAATAACTTCCGAATTGCTGTTCCTCTGTTAGTCGCAAAGTTGTTCATTAGAATTTCCTTTGGAAGCCAAAAGCACGGCACACATTTCCTTGTCGTTTTCTGCTTTGATTTTTCTCCATACCGTAAACCGGCCCGGTTCGCTGTCGATAATCACTAAGAACTTCCCCTCTGTGGTATACAGCACATCCGTAGCAAGTCTTTGCCACGCTTTCTTTACTCCAAGTTTGCCTTTTTCCCATTTCATTGGGACAGGATCTATCGACGCGCACCGAGAGCATCCTTTTACTACTGTCTGGATTTGATTTTCCGTCTCTTTACCTCATGCACTACTGTTTCTTCGCGAGAAACTTCATTCGTTTCACTCCGAAATGGTGAATTTCGTGAAGCTTTTTTAGGATGTCCGTCGATTCTTACTCCCCCTCGATCGCTATTGCTATAATTGACATCGGCTCTTTTACCACTGTCAACCAGTCACTTGGTACTCGAATAAGACGATCTGCCTTGTTCTCTGCTGAACCGATTATTTTAAACTTTACTTGCAATTCACCTCTTCTATGGTCTTCTTGGTGGTGCTGATACGTCTTTTCACAAGTAGCTCGCTTATTCCATGAGATATAATCAGCCCGTCTCTTCTCATTGCGTTCGTCATCCATCTGAACACTGAAGAGGAGTCGGTCATCAGATCGAAATCGTTCAAGCCCCATGCAACTGCAGATTTGATTGCTTCGTTCTCCGCTTCCAGTTCTGCCAAGTTGATATGGGCTGCATCGTTTTCCTATCCAACCACGAAGCGTCTTCCACCACTTCTCCCCCTATCTCTACAGAGATACCGGTTGCAATAGAGCTCGCGTCGCACCACACTTTGCCTTGTCTGCAGTCCGGAACGTCCCATTTGTCAGTGACTGGGTCTTCGCTCTCAAGGCGTTTTTTTTAATTTCTCTATGAGGCCAGCACACGTGAACCCACAGCGTCATCTCATTCACCGCCACTCGCCATCCTCTTAAGAAAGCTGCATGCAGGCCTCAACCAGCTGCAGACTGGGAAATGTCCGGTCAGCTATCTGACCCATGAGAAGAGCTTCCTCCGCATCAACTGATCGGACAAACCCGGAACCTTGATATCTCGGGTCCATCGCAACTCACCGTTGGTCTCGCGTACTGCGAGCCCTAACACTCTTCCTCCTTTGATCTTCACTGGCGGTTTTGTTTCGAGGTCGAAACTATTGAAGACTGCCATGACATGCTCTGCTGGCACATTTCTGGTGTCAACAATTATGTCGTCGTCATAAAAGTCTGTGGCCTCTGCAACACTCTTATTTGAATATAAAATGTGGCTCATGAGGCACCTCATGATTTTCGGTGCCATATTTAAGCCAAAATACCATATCATCAAGAGTAACTTTCGTTTCGCCATTCGAATCTGTTCCTAATATTCAAAACATAAAGCAAAATATTCGGCGTAAAAGAAATCAAAAGTTTCGTCCTTGTGCTGCACCAACATCTCTAATAACTCTTGAAATTCCAGAAGAATATAAATTTACATCATCATGGGAGAAATTTTTGTTCTATGACAGTGGGCTTATGGATGAGCGAATATAAATTTTTACTACTTCGGAGAATTTAAATTTGCTGAAATACTGTCGTTAGTGGTTTTCAGATGGAACTTTCAAGATAGCTCCGCCACTTTTTGAGCAGTTATATACAATACAGGGTATCAAATTTAATAATATTATACCTTTGCTGTTCATGTTATGGCCGAATAAACGTCATTCAACTTATATTACGATATTTCGGGTGAAAAAAAAATTAGAACCTTTACTCAATCCATTAACCCTGATGACTGATTTCAAAACCGCACTAGTAATGCTTTCAAAGATGTTTTTTCTACTGCATCTAACAAAGGATGTTTTTTTTTGCTCTTTGTTCAATGTCTATCGAGAAAACTTCAGTGCAGCAATGAAATTATGCAATGGAATATTGGCACAACAAATGTTGACTTTTCACTTAATCTTCGTCAACTGTTAGCTCTACCATTTGTTCGATTGTATGATGTCATCGATTGCTATGATATTTTTATCAATACAAGATTTTTCAAAGAGAATGAATTACTTTTGCAACCTCTCCTCGATTATTTGGAGACAATTGGATATGACGACTGAACCGAAATGGTACGAGATGACTTGCAAGATATCTCATTGAGCTGTAGAATGTGTACGATGCTATGGTGAACGATTTGTCTAAAACCAATAATTCAATTGAAGGATGACATCGTGCATTTGGTTCAATAATTAGTTTATATCATCCTTCGCTTTGGAAATTCATCGAGGCGATACAAAAAGACCAAAATATGATTAAATTGAATAATTTATATCAGGAGTCAATCAAGAAAAATTTATAAGGACATGGCAGAAAGAATTAAATTCGTTGTTCTACAGTACGATGAAGGAAATAAGGACGAATACCTAAGGGTTATAGCGTAAAATTTCCATCTTCAAGCGTCTTAATTGTGTTATAATAAAACTTTATAATACTATTATGTCTTTTGTTAAAAACGTTTTAAGATATATAGGATATATTTAAGTTATATAGGGCCGATATAAAACTGTTGATATGAATAATGCTGACAAGACAATGCTGCTTTTATATCATTTTGAAAATTCATTTTCCAGAATTATCCATTTTTTAAAAATTATTGACTGATTCTTATGATTTCAACTTTGGCCTCTTATTCTTAAATGCATTAAATTAATAGAATAATAATAATACAGGGTTTCCAACTTAATTTAAGACTGTACGCAAATAATTTAAGCAAATGCGTAAATAATTTTAGCCAAGCCATTGTTTTTACCCTTGCATTTTCAAATTAAAAAAATCAGTCGAATACATAAATTATATATTTTACATTATTTCATTTTAAACATTTGTCTTTTTCAAAAATTTTATTATAACAAAAAAATAAATAAAAAGAGCAGAAATTTAGGCATACAAAAACATTTATAACATTTTACTAAGTCTTCTCTACGAATTCCTTTTACACCAAATTCTCGCATATACTAGAAGTAATTTTTACATCACTTTCAATTATAAAATCAGTACTACGATTTATCGCCACAAAATGTTCTTCTCTATTTGTGTGATTTGAATTTTAAAATGAATTTTTCATTGTCGAGAAAACTTCTTCAATGTGGTACAGTTGTGGACTATAGGATGGCAAATATAAAACATCATGGCCACAAATGTTTATAAAATAAATTATTTCTGTTCCTTTGTGTAAACTACATTTATCCACTATAAGTTTCAATCCATTCATGTTATTTTCACGCATCACTGACATTAATTCATGCAAACATAGTATAAATCTATCTCGATCATTTGATAGATCATCAAATGCACTATTTCTGTTTAAGTTATTGTTGCCATAACAGAGAAATCTTTAGATCTTATCGTCGTTACATTTTTTCATCATGTTGATCCACGAACACTGCAGCCACATTTTTGTCGCGTGCGACAACCAATACCAAACTCATCCAAAAACAATATTTTTTCATCTTCCCATGTCAAAAATTCGGTGCAATATTCGAATCTTTTTTCAATATTGTTCTCATTATGGCGACGTATTGGTACTGACTCAATTTTTTTGAATGCGTAATTTAAATTTTGTAGACATCGGTCAATCGAAGACGTCGATACATTTACATCGGATCATTTTGCTTCCAAATTTTTTAATGAATATTTAAAAATATTGTCTTGGCTTAAATTAAGTAGGAATCCTGTTATAATAAAAGTAATATTATAAATAATCTATCATAATATATAATTATATATATATTATAAAAAGCGTTCTTAAAAAATGTATTTTTTATTAATTTTACACCTTCCTCGAAGTTACAAGAACCCTAATCGCATTATATTTCTCGATTTGGTTACTTTGTAAATTATAAAAAGAATTTATAAAGAAAGTCGTTTCATTCAAATAAGTAACTTATTTGTATCATCCTTAAAATATTTTACTCAGTTTTTTAAAGACTTCATAAAATATCTTTAAAACAAAGAATATCAAATTCGTTTCGTATAATCTCTTCTCCGAAATATGGAAATCTTCCAAAAGATTCTCCTTGTAATAATTTACCCACAGCAATTTCATTACCGATGAAACTACGAACAATGAAAACCGGCTTCTTCCCGCCGTATCTACCAGCAATCAAAAACTTCCTCGTTCTTGGCAGCTCTCCTTTTTCACAATTAATCCATTGAAAACTGAAATTATGATCCATAATTAGAGAAATAAAAATCGGAATAAAATTTTTTCAGTAAATTTAACAGACTTAATATAATTATAAATTACAATTTTATTTAATTTCAGACATCGAATGATTAAGTGATCCCTAATATGTTTAGCCGATGAACCCTGTGTAACATTTAGATATCTACCAGTCAGAACAATAACTATCCCATGTCCAGCTTCAATCTTAAAAATGTAATTAACTATCATTTTACATGGTCCTTCATACAATGATATACAGATTTAGATAAATATAATGGATTAAATCTCTAGATAACATAAGCCTAGTGGAGATGGAATCGAGTTCTAATAATGTTGAAGGCCATTAAGTGTAGCAGGTATAGAATATTATTAAGATGGAGGTACATATTAATTAATTCCTAGGTTGCAATACACTTTTGACGGAAACGTTACTAAAAAAATAATCAGATGAAGTCTTTGATATTTGAAAATAACTAAGAGACAGATGAACTTCGCCCAATTACTGCTGGTCTAAATAGTTTTAAATTTTTAAGAATTACTTTCTAATTTTTTTGTCCTTATCCAAAAGATATTTTTGCATGAATCTTTCGAAGACTTTAGAATAAATTTCACAATCAGAAATTCAATTTGGTCATTATCACATAATAAAATTAAAAAGATTATTGTTATCAAAAATCTAAGTTTTCAAAAAAATAAAAATAAAGATATAAAACATGACTGAGGGGTTTTTATTCATATTAAAAATTTGTGGTTATCAATAATTATTAAATAATTAAATTAAAAAAAATATTGAAAATAAGTTAAAATATAAAAAAATCTAATTAAATATGTTGCAGTAATCGCGTGGGAAGAATACATGAATGAGGATTGTGAGGAATATTTTGAATTGTTCGTTGTTTTATATTGTGCATGTTGTATGTTGATTCGAATTGTGTCTCTCCTACCCAGGTGGATGATTGGTATTTACTTTGATTCCCACTAATTTAAAAAATAATTTAATTTAATTTTAAAGTAAAGAGATTTAAAATATTTTTCAAATATAATTGTTAGAAGACAAAAGATCTGCATTAAAATATATTTAAATAAACTAAATCGCAAACACACATACATCAGTTATATACAGAATAAATGGAGAGTCAAAGGTTAACTCTACTCTCGACCCCGTAATAGTTATATAATACAAATTTAGAATTATTCTAAATTTGTTGATTGCATAATATTTTATTTAATTAATTTAAATTTAATTCTATAATATCTCACAATAATATTTAAATTTTCGAACGTAATATTTAGTTTTTAATGTAATTTAAAATTTTAAAACATTAATTTATTTAGTACTTTTTTAAAAATGTTTAGAATTAATTTTAACCAATTGGAATCTTTATAATTAATTAATATTAATAAATATTTTTCATTTATTTTAAAATTTATGATGAATTTTAGTAATATATTAATCAAAAAAAATGTCGAATAATCAAAGTGGTTTGAATAATTATTGTCATGAAAACTCTGGTTGTGATATTAATAAATGTTTAAAAAATCATATTGATGTTGTTAATAAGGATGAAATAAGTGTTGATTCACTCCTATTTTATATGAATATCTTTCAATTAAAAATTCATATTTCTTAACATTTAACAATATTTATTAATTTCAAAGTAAAACATCTCAACTTACGATTTTCCTAAACTTTTTATTGCCGTAAAACACAGAATTTCAAAACGGGAAAAAATTTCTTCTCTTCCTTTTAATGGAACAAATGCTGCTTGATTATCAGGAAATACTTTGCCAATCGTGTGTTCGTTGTTAATAAACACTCTGGCAATGTATACATCTTTTCCTGCTTCGAAAGCGGTATAAGGTAATTTAGGGCCATTGCATGGTACCCATGAAAATACGCATTGGTAACCCGATTTGTATAAACTCATTAATACACAGTAAGTGATAATATTCTGCAAAATTAATTTATTATGTAAAGTGTTAAATTATTTGAATAAATTTATAAGAATACACATAAGGGGTGGCCATAAGTCGCTTTACCCAGTTTTATTATCTAAAATGCTAGATATAGATATTCACTAAATAGATAGTTTATTATTATTAAAACTGGGTAAAGCGACTTCGGGCCACCCCTGTATGTACAAAATAATGCAAATGATTATTTTCATTTGTAATTATCTCTAAAAGTTTCTTGAAGAGAGGATTCAATCTCTTAAAGCTGAGAATAATTTTGACAATTAATATAAAATTAATTCTTTTCAACAAATTTCCCACCAATTTTTTTAATACTAAACTTCAATTAATTAATTATATTAGTTATATTCAATTAATTATAATCATGACAATCATAATAACGTCACTTGATACACTTCAATGTCATTTACCTTTAACTTTACATTGATTTTACTGTCGCTTTTTACCAAAAGTATGCGCTTAAAAGAATTAGACAAAATTATTGCAGATAAGATGTCGACGGTGGCTTCATACCAACAACATGGAATTTTACCAAATGATAAAAGGTGTCATAACGGTCATGTCAAGGTCCTCAAATTAAGGTATTCAAGAGATCTGTGGAGATGTAGTGTCAGAGCTTGCCGTGAAGATATCCAGCTTAATAATAATAATAATATTTCCTTTAAATATAGTCTTCTTTTTATTTATTTCTGGTCACACGAAATGACTTTCATCGAATTTTGTGAATGAGAGTTACAAATCAGCCATCAGACAGTAGTCAATTGAAATAATCACTTCAGAAAGGTGTACACTTGGATATTATTGCAAAATCCACCACGCACAGGAAGAACTGGTTTGACAGTCGAAATTGATGAAAATCAATTTTCAAAACGAAAGAATAACGTTGGCAGTGTTTCTAACGTCAGTGGGTGTTTGGAGGAATTTGTATGGAAACCAGTGAACGCGGTCCGAGATCGATCTACATTAACCGTTAGTAAGGTCATTCAATAATCTATTATTCATAGTAGTACTATTTGTTCCGACTTATGGAATTCAAGCTCTTGGCTATAATCATATTACGGAAAATCATTGCAGAAACTTTACTGGTTTTGTAAGTGGTGCACACACTCAAACAGTTGAATCAATGTGGTCAAAAGCAAAGGTAAGGAACAATTTTTTAACAATCCTTCGTCTCACAGCTGGCTTCTGACCACCCTCGTAATTGGAACTGGTAACTGCTAACCAAGTTGGTGCCACAAGCCCATTTGGGTATCTCTAGTTTTTAATTTTTATTAAGTTGTTGACGTTAGAATTTTTGTTATAATTGAACCTCCCCCAATCGTAAAGAATGTTTTTTTATTGATTTTTTGCTTCTATTGTCGAATAAACTCACTTTTAATTGGTTTTAATACAAATCTATAGATAGATGTTAAAATATTTCAAAAATTAATCTGGTTACTTACCAGACTAATATTTTAGCATTTGAATTTTATTATGTTTATAATTATTCTTAATTTATGTAGGTAAAATTTAGAATTTAAAAAATAGGAGAGCAAATTGTAGAAGAGCCTGGTATGTATTCCCAAAAGAAACACCTCTACATGAACAAATGACTTATAATTATCAAATTCCTAAATCTATCAAATTCCGATCGTAAAACTAACATCTCCAAAAAATGTTTACGAATAAGAAATAATTTTAAAGAAATTTAAACATAAATCAAGGAAAATTGTCAAATGATTCTGAAAACTGTTACAAATTTTAAAAAGTAATTAAAACTTCGGAATCTGAACTGTGAATTAATAATTACCTGAAACTGTTCTTATCGAGCATAATTGAAATATATTTATAAATCCAAATAAATTTTATATCGATTAAAATGTAAAGTAAAAATTGAATGTTATATTATCTTTTATATATATAGGGGATGAAGTTAAGACGATGCGTTTCGAGAAAACAATCCTGTTATCAGGTCAATTCACACCATGTACTAAACTAGCACACTACATGGAAACGTACCAAAATATATAATATATTTGTCTAAAATGTTGGTTTTGTCATTCATGCTGTAATCAAAATGCCAAATTGCGGAGTAACTGGGGGGAATCTATTTAAGTAAATGGTCAAACTGGATTGCCCGCATCGAGAGGGTTTTGTCTGTTCAGCGCCTCCGAAAAACGCCGATGAGTAGACAAAATCGACCGAAAACCGAGCAGGTCGATCGATTGTTAAATCAACACCGATTTGGATGATTCCCACTAGGAATTTTGTGAAAAAAATTTATGGAAATACTAATAACATATTAATTCAATTGATAAATGACAATTTCTATCACTTATTTACTAATTATAGTTCTAAAAATCAATTTAGTATACATTTGTGAAATTCCGTTATCATTTCAATCTCGTTTGTCTGTCAAGCTCAAATTTTACTATCATAATATATATGCTGACAAAATGCGAAATGGCGGAGGAATCGGAGTGAACCCGCGCAAGGACATATTCAATCTGCGAATTCCGCATCGAGACAGTTCTGTCGGTGCAACGCGTTCGCCGAAAGACTCAGGGTAACCGACTAAATTGACCGACTGTTAAATCAACACCGAATTCGTAATGATAAATTATTATAATTACGATTTAAAAATTGAAACAGAAACTTTCAAAGACAAAATTTAGTTCTCCCGTCATATATGACGGGTCTTTTTCTAGTTAAATAATATTTTACCAATAAATTATTGGATTAAAATAAATTTACTTAATTTTTCCTAAAGATTAAGCAAATACATTAAACGTGATCAGTTCCATCAATTGCCATTTGAGAAAACTTTTATATAAAAAATTTTTATATAAAAAACGTTTTATATAAAAAATTTCTCAATTACGCAATGAAATAGGAGGTTTAAAGAAGTTGTTTCGTCAGAAATGGTAGTCAAATGTAGCAGCTACCAAAGCAAATTACCGGATAGCTCATATTTTAAGTAAAGGAGCAAAAATATTTTCTAATGGCGAGATGATGAAAAAGTGTATGTTAGCTGTTGTGGAAAAAAATGCCCAGGACAGAAAATATTATAATCTATCTTGCATGACTGTTACTAGACGTATTAAAGATTTTGGAAACTATCTCTTGCTACAAATTCGAAAAGTAGCTAAGATTTTTAAATCATTTTTACTTGTAACTGATGAATTGACAAATAGTAGTGACACTGCACAACTTTTACTATTTATTTTTGGTGTTAACAGAACTTTCAAAATTACTGTTATGCAAAATTTATACGTTACAATCACTGCACGCGATTTGCTTCTAGAAGTGTTTGTCATAATTAAAAGCTTTGGGCCGTCATGAAATAAATTAGTAAATGTAACAATGTATGTGGCAAAAAGAATGATAGGAAGAAAAAATGGATTGGTAGCTAAAATTCGTCAAAAGGTTCTTGATTGCAACCGATGGGGCCAAATTGCATTTTGCACCATCAAAAACTGTATGACAAGGTCCTAAAGTTAGATCATATTTTAAAAGTTGTTACGAAAGTTCTGAACTTAATCAGGTCAAATACATTAAATCACAAAACTTAAAATGAGTTTTGGAGGGAAATCGATTCAGGATATGAAGACTTTGTGTATCACAATTCGTTAAGTGTAAGAAAAGTGTTTTGTACATCTAATACATGATATTAATACAGTGCGTTCAGAAAGTCACTGTGCACTTTTCATTGTCTGGTTTATTTTTAGATAATCAGCGTTGTATCAGACTTTTTAAATGCAAATTTCTATGAAATCGAACTATGAAATAGATTCGTGAACAAAAAACATACCTACACACTTTGACCTTGACACTGA
>MQRK01176686.1:37877-48577 GCA_001938485.1 Girardia tigrina
ATAGAAAATTGCTGATGATGATTTTTTTAAAAATCGAAACATGTCCAATAGTTTTATTAAAAAAGCTTTAATCAAATTATATTTTCGAAATACTAAACTTGCGTTCACAAGACTCAATATTATATATATTTATATATATATATATATATATATATATAATTATATAGTGATTAAAAACGAAAATTGCAAACTATAGGGAAAAACATAAAGAACTTCTTGAATCCGTCGTAAATTATCTTCTATTATTCGAAAGTTAAAATTAATGCAATTACATCGAGGCTGTCACGGAATTCCACAATAAAAAAATAAATTCCTATCGAAAAACTCAATAGAACAAATACTTCCAATTGCCGGGGAAACATCGCTGGTTAACGGCTTCATCACTGCAATTTCGTCAAAACTAAAAACCCACGGCCCAACGACCGCGTTACCAAAAAAAGATCAAAAGTAATTATTTTAATAAGTTATTAGTTCATTAGTTCTTCTCTCCTAGTGAACAAACTTTTCCTGTGTTCTGTGATTAAAAATATCTTCTATTTAATCCGTGGTTAATAGATTTTAGTTTACTGAATTTAATGCTTTATTTTTATATATTCTTTGTATAAAGAAGCTCAGGTATCAAAATTAAATAAATCTGTTAGCTTTCTTATTTCGTTACATTGATAGTAAAATTGTTAATTAAGTCAACATTTTGGCTGAAGTCCTTAACAAAACGGAAACCCAGTTTGATTCTGGAAATTCTCCTTCTGATCACTCGTAATTAGACCTAAATTCAATATTTAAAATATACAGCAATTGAAATGTATCACTCTTCCATACATTCACAATCACTCCATAACATTCACAATCAAAACCGTAAAGACGACCAACTATTATTCGGGCACCTTCAAAGGACACACTCGACTAACGGTTCGAATTTCAACTATAATGAGGACGACATTTTTCATCATGGAAATTAACCGCAACATGTCGAAAATATTTCGTTTCATGAAATTTTTATATATATTAATGATTTTTTATAATTTAAGATGGGATGATTTTACTTTTTCTACGAAGAAAAAAATACCATTGTTACACGAGTTTCACCAATCTTTACTCCCCAGTTGACAGGGCAGCTTGATTACCCCCAAGGGATTTTTATAACATGAACTGTCATAAATTTAAGATATAGTTATAAAACGTTTAGTTTATTCATTTATTTCAATTGATTGGTATATAAAATTATTAAAAGAAGCAATGATTATAATTAAATAAATAAAGAAAAAAATGACAAATCATTGAAATTAAAATTAACAAGCCAATTAAAATGACGGATTAACCGTCATCTTCAGAACAACTGATTTTTAAAAAAGAAAGTTATTTATATACTATCGATAATGATTATGTAATCAATGCGTAAACAATAAATCATTTAAAACTCTTAATAAAGTTGTCTAGACTCTAGACTCTAGAGTGCATTTTGAACGTTTATTTTACAGTGATGCGTGAAGCGTTATATATAAGATCTTTGGATCCTAAAATTAACGTTCAACATGTACTGTCGACAACTTTATTAAGGGTCTTTAAGTGATTTATTACTGACGTATTGATTACATAATCATTACCGGCAATATATAAGTAACTATTCTATAAAAATCAGTTGTTCTGAAGATGGCAATTAATCCGTCGAAATTAATAAATAGTTTAAAACATTTTAATTGACTTGTTAATTTTGATTATTATTAAGAACACCAATTTGACTTTTCATATTTTTATGAACACAACAAGTTTGATTGTCCTTAAGACAATCTTTGTCAAAGCTTTCGTACGAGTATATTCTAACTAAATTGATTAATTACTTAATTCTTATTATTTTTAACAAATGGAGAAATAAATAATTTATTAAAATATTTTTTTCAAAACTTATTGGATAAAAATTAAAATGATTATTAATTATTTAAAAAATATTAATTTGATTTATTTATTAAAAATTATAAAAATTAATTAACTTATTTAAAATTTTACAATTATTTTAAATTAAAAATAAATTTAAACATTACATATTTTGAGATAATAAGAATTAAAATAGTAATCATCCATCTGATTAGGAGAGATGCATACACATTCAAACACGAAACATCAAGTATTCAAAATATTCCTCACAATTATAATGAAATAGTAAATTTATAATTAAACATTAAATATACTTATTAAAATAAAAAATGACTTAAAGTCTGATAGAAAAAGGATTAAAAGATAATTAAGTTGCTCAGTAAATAGCATTGTAAAATAAAATTCTAAAGTCAATTTATTGTAACTGTACTTATCTTTTTAGAAAACTCTTTCCAGTCAAGCCACAAAAATATGGATATTATTCTATACAAAGATTGTCTCTTTTCCATACCTATTGCATTTCGTTTTCTAGCAATCTAATTTCTCTTTTATTCACCTATTCTCCATATACAAATTAGTTTATCTTGCTGAAATACAGTTATCTCTACATCGTATTTTGTTTTCTGCAGTCGCCCATCTACTATTGTTATTAGCTAAGAGGAAGGTATAATATGACTTTTTCAATTCAAGTAAAACTATTGCATTACAGTCCCTGTTTAAGATAAATGTTTTGTAGTTGTTGAGTTATATGATAATTTTCTAAAATAACTTTATATAAAATATATAACATGTTTGTGTAGGCCAATAAACTACAGATAATTTGCTGGAAATTTCTTTGTGAAAAAGTAAAAACAGTGTATTGGAATCTTGTTTTTAGTTATGTTCACTCTTTTGTATACTTGGTTGCTAGGTGTTTACCATTGATAAAATACTATATTATTTATATGATGATAGGATAAGAAATTCTGTTTAACTTTCACTAGAAAAAAATAAAGGCTAAAAAGTAATTATCATTATTTGTAATATAAATTTCAATTTATGTTGAATTAGGATTGAGTCCTTTGGAAGGTTGTCTAACCTTTTATCATTTGCTACTCCATGCCTCTCCTCAGTTACATTTACGATATTTCCTTATATTAATGAAATTTCTTCAAAAATATTAATTTTAACCGTAATTAGACAAAAGAAGTGTTTGCAATTTTTAGGATATTTTTTTAGTCTAATGAACAACAATTTGAAATTTTCAGAAGGATAATTTTTTAAGTTTTTTTAAATCATCGTTGGACATGTTTCGATCACAATCTTTGATCATCTTCAGCAACTTTATTTGTGTTTTTTAATTTAGTTTTTCATTTTATTAACACTAGATTTACGAACTGAGCCAATTTGACTCATTTAAAATTATATTGCTATATATATAAAACTGAAATATAATTTTTTTAAATACATATGATGGTTTTAGTTAAGTAATGAAATATAGGTTACTCCACTCTTCAAATTCCCTCATTTCGCATATTTGAAAGTGGTTTACATATTTCTACGGCTATGAAGTCACTTGTTATATGAGTCAAATTGGCTCACTTCAGTAAAAATAGGTATATAATCAACCATCGTATATCTAGTGTTAATTTATTTAATTTTTATTGATGAATATTTTTGTTTTTAAATATTAATTTTATTTAAAGAAATTTAGTATTTATGCTAATTTGCTTTTCCCATTTTGGATATTAATCAATTGGTTATAATGTCTTATTAGAAATGATTCACAATACAACATCTTAAAATGTGAATCGAAATTCTTCTGAAGAATAGAAAATTCATCTTTTGAAATTGACGAAGTTCTATATTTACGATATCTGCATTGATTAAGAACCTTACTCGATATAATCGACTGATTCACTAATCTATTCACTATTCAAACGTTTCCTAAGAATTTCAAGTCCGCAACATCCGCTTACAAAGGTTGAGGAAAGATTCCATATTTTATGAATTAAACCCTTGATAATACTATTTTTTATCTCTCTTCACTGAAACATTTTGAACGTTTTATAAATTAATGTGTCAGTTACCTTTCCGTACTAATCTTTTTCATATTTACTATAAAGAGTTAGTTTAAATTTGCATTTTACCAAAATAGTTTATTATTTTTTTATTTGAATGTTTAAAAAAAGTAAATAAATACAAAACTTTTAAAATTGAAAAAGATATTATAAAGAAAACGATTAAAAATAAAAAAATGTTTACAGTTACAACAATTGATATATTTTTAATAAAAATTTTGAAATAAGAATTTTAAAATACTTAACGGATTAAACTTAATAATATTTTAAGAAATAATTTGTAAAATAAAAGACTTATGGTAAATTTAAATTAATTAGTTTTAGGATAACATTTTATAAAAATTTTTAGTTATAATTGAAAATTAATTTTATTAATTTAAAGTTTTAAAATTTGTAAAATTTTACAAATTGAATTAAAAAAATTCAATAGATTGATTTTGGTGGAATAATTGAATTAACAAGGAATTTGTTTAATTATGTGAATTATTTAGTTAATAAAATTTTGTGTTAAATTATGAACCTTGAATCTAGTGAAAATGAAGGTGATATAAACGCTACTTACATTTACAATTGATTATTTTAACAAAAACATCCAAAATGATGTTGTCTGTTGTTACCATTATGATTTATAAATGTTTGTTTTAAACTGACAACTTAAATTTTAAATTATTTATTTAACTTTGAATTTGTTTTAGGTTTAAAAAGTTTTTTTCGATATTTTAAAATGAGATTAAAATTTAATTAAGTTTAAAAAATGAATGAAATTATTTAAGCAAAATTAAATCATGAGGAGTCAGTTAAGTTTCTTTTTGCTGACAAATTTCAATAATTCAAAAATGATGAAGATTTTAAAACAATTTCAATTTTTTTAATATTTTAAATCTAATTTCGATTAATAATTGAAATAAATTATTTTTTAAATTATATACTAAACTTTTTTAAGAAATTGATTATTGAATATGTTTTAGAATTTCGTATTTAATCATCAGCAATTATAATTGAATTTTTGTTCCTTTTAATGTTTGTTTTATAAAAAGTTATTTTTTAACGGAATTATTTTTATGATTTATTTTAATTAATTAAGCTATTATTAAATAATAATGGCAAAATGTTTTGAAATTTAATAAAAGATTTAAAATTATATCCACTAATTTGATATTTTGGAAAAATAATTTAGTTAAAGATTTTTCAATTTTCATTTTAATGGAAAATTTAGAAGTTCATATTTATTAATTCAAGATATATTATTTCTTTATTAATTTTCGAATTTTTATGTATTTGTTTTAATTATCATATATAATTTGGGAAATGACTTAATTGGTATTTTCTTAATTTCACTTTTTTAATGTAGTAAATATTAATAATTTTCGTTATTAATTTTTGATACATTTAATTAAAATTTTTGTCGAATAAATAATTTTACGAATTCAGCACAATTTAATTTATTAGACGGAATCTGCTGTATTAATAAAATATCCCGATTATGTTTTTTGTCTCCTTCCTAGAGAATGTATTGAAATCTTAATTAATGTTATGTCACAACTTTTCTTGAGGACCTCAAATTAGTACAGAAAATTATTCACTACTTCCGATTTTCCATCATTTCGCTGATTTGTTTGACAAAGTTTTCAGTTCAACGAAATTTTGTAAAATTAATCAAAATAGTCGCGAATATATAATTTGCCATTCTTTTTATTAGCTCATTTTATATATATATATATATATATATATATATATATATATATACTTATGTGTATGTATATATGTAATTTAGAAACCTATTTTTGAAGGCCTTCTACTCAATCGATTTTCTCCGATATTTGCACACTTACTCATTCTCGATGACAATAAATGATTATGTGAGAATTTGATCGAAAAAAACTTTTTAAGATCCAAAAATGGGAAAAACGGAAAATTCAGAGTTCCCGCACAATATTAATTGCAAGATATCTATTTATAAATTATAAGTAGTTTATATTGTTTTTTTAATTAAAATTTTTTAAATCTTAAATTTTTAAATTTTAAAAACTTCGTTGGCAAAGTACAATTCTGCCTGCATAAAGAATGGATATAAAAATTTTATTTTTTTGATTTACTAGCTTTAAAATTAAATGAAATTGCACTTAAATTTTCTGTTTGAAATGAAAGAAGAATAAATAAAACAAAATTGAGAATTATTTTAATCATTATAACTAATATTCAAATTAGTTAAAAATATTTTAAAAAATGGAATAAATGTCAAAAATATGTGATTACTACAGTTTTGAAAAATCGTGTTAAATGAAAATATTTTTATAATTGTTTACTAAGAAAAATTCTATGAAGAGAAATTGAAAATAATTTGAATTTTTAAAAAAATGATTTTTTGTTACAAATCGATATCTGATTTTCGAAGGCATTAAAACTTCTAAAAATAAGTAACTTATCTACTGCTAATTTGTTAATAAATTATAATTGTACGAGCGTTACACATCAATAAACCGAGTAACTGACACAAATGGGATTTTATAAATATTATTTTATTTTTTATTATATTATTATTATGGAGAAGGTTTGTTAAGATTTAGAAGTTACATTTTTTGATTTTGGTCAAGTAGTTTCGGAGTTTTGTTATTTTCCCGTAAGGGAAACATATAAATTTAATTTTAAAAAAGTAAAGTTTTTGTTTGTATTGGATCGGAGCAGGACAACTGACCACAAGATTTAGTTTATAATTTTTTTAAGGATTATTTTAGGATTGTAGAAAATTTTAATTAATTAATTCACAAAGATCAAATATCAAGTTTGAACACAATGACAAAAATAAAATTTTAAGGATTAGTAAATTAAAGCTCGTATTTTTATCTAATTAAATGTTTAATCATAAAAAATTAAAGTTATGAGGAATTAGTTAATCTTCGAAATTTAATTATTAATTGAATAAATTATTTGGATTTAAAACCAAATTTATTTTAAATTTTATGTTAGCAAAAAATGAAATTTAGTGTTTAAAGTAGAATAAAAATGTAACGGAAGATGGTGACAAATAATAAAATTAATTTAAAAATTATAGTCACCAATTTTTACAATAAAATAAAAACAATTATAATGACATAAAATTGAATTTGTGACGAGTTATCGCGTACCCGTACAATTGATTTGTAAATAATAACTCTGATGTCACTCATTTAATAAAATTTTAAAATTATATATTGAAGAGTTAATTCTTTTCGTAATTTATATTCTTTAATTATGAATTTTAATTAAAAAGAAGAATATGTTTAATATTTTATGAATCATTTTATTAATGTTTTAATTATGTGGAATTAATGCGATTATTATTCTTTCAGCATTGTAATTCTTTTTTTATTTGTAAAACTTGTAAAATTGAATTTAAATTATCATTTGCAATGAAATTAAAATTTGATTTTTCAACTTTCTTTTGTTTTAAATTGTGTTTAAAACTAAATATATTTTATATTTATAATTTTTTAAGTATCAAAGCATCGATGTAAAAACATTCGTTGTCCCTTTGAAAAAGAGTGATGGGGGGCTTCTAAAAACAATTTTTTCATTGTCCTTAGGCAATTATAACTAATGTTTGAAATGTTTTGTGTGAAATAATTGATTGTTGTTGATTAAATTCGTTAGACCTTGCACAATATCACGCTTTTTCTAGATATTGTAACCAGTGCCACATAATTGTTACAACAAACATAAAAGAAAAACGAACTTGATAAACAAAATAACAAAAAAATTCAAATATCATTTATCAAATCAAATCTTGTCGTAACGAATTACATGTCACGTATAATGCATTCAATAACACAAAACATTTCAAATGAACACAATATACCGGTTATTACCAACAATTGAGCATAGGCACCCTTTGATACTTAAAAAATTATAAATTTAAAATATATTTAATTTTAAACACGATATAAAACAAAAACAGAACGAAAGTTGACAAATCAAATTTTAATTTCATTTTCAAATGATAATTTAAAAATAAATAAATTCATAATTAACAAATTTTTAGTTCTCTTAATATTTTAATTTTTAACTTTCTACAAAACTGTCAAATATTTTTAATTAATCAGTTGAAAACGATTACTTTTTTATATTTATTTTTTAATATAAGATTTACTCTTTTCTTCTTAATTTTATACTTTAATAATAATTGAAATAACGTTTAAAAATGCTATTAAAAATAAATGAATTTTAAACCAATTAAAATATTTGGTAATAAATTAATTATCAAACTAGTTGTCATATAAGTTTTATCGCAATAATTATGTATAAAATGTCTGATTACAAATTAGAATGTTCTATTTGTTTGGATTCAATGGACCAGTTTAAAGAAACAGCAACGACTGAGATATGTCAACACTTGTTTTGTGTCTCTTGTTTACAACGATGGTTGATCGAAAAGCCGCTCTGTCCTCTTGATCGGATTGAAGTCTCAAAAATTAAAGTTTTCAACACAGAATTGGATATGTTTGAATATATTCCTTTGAAGTCTTTCATTTTATCACACTACTTAGAAACAAAACAAATAATATTTAAAAGTTATATGAAAACCTTTTCTGGAATTATTATAGAATTCAGAAAATCTTTAAAACAGTTACAAGCACTAAAAGAAGATTGTGAAAAACTTTACTCAAAATATGGAAAAAAACAATTTCACTTGGGGATCGATTCTTGTTCTTTAGAGTCAGAGAGGAAGCTGGAAGAGTTTCTTTCTTCTCTCAAACAAATTATATCAAAAAATGATATTTCTGTGAATACTTACGAGAAAGAAATCTATTCGAATAGGAAATATTTAAAGGAAGAAGAAAAAAATTTAAGTAATCATTATATTAAATATTTTTCAGGTGATAATTTATTTGAGGCGTTCCACTCAAATGTGATCACCTTTGTAGGATTTATCAACTTGTTGGACGAAGTAAATAAATATTTAAATCAAATTGAAGGATTTTCCAAATTGGTTTTAAAAACTGTTTGTCATGAAGATTTGAGAAAGAAAGATCAAAGGTCAATGGAAGGTCTGTACGAAGAAGCGGAATATAAACTAATTAATCTAGTTGATCTTAGTAGTCGTTATATAAAATTCATAAGATCAATCTTTTTAATAAAAACCATTCAAGAATGTGTTGAAGTAGATTGGTCGGACGTGTTTGAAGATTGTGACAAGAAATGTTTGGTTTGTGAGAATGTGGAAGAAAATTCCGAGTGTCAGTTTGAGAATTGTAATCATAAAATATGCTCTCTATGCTCGACGATTTTCGATGTAAAAAACATTTATTGTCCCTTTGAAAAGAGTGATGGGGGGCTACTAACATCGAATGTCGTGAAGAACATTGAGACATTTTTAATTGGCCAGCATCATTCCTTGATCAAAGACTCAGTTGACATTATTTTAGAGTTTATCTGTTTCATAATAAAATACATGTCAAATATAATCATCAACAATAAATTAAATGTATTTTTATCTAATATTCCAACATTTGGCAATTTGTTAAAATTAGTGTCAGTAAAAATAAGCCTGAGGTATCTGAAAATGATTAAACTATTTATATGTCAAAAGTTAAATTGGAAACGATTGTCATTAAAATCTCAAATAAAAGTAGAGTCATTGTTGAAAGGGACAATGTTTTTTGGGATTTTATTAAATGATGTCCATAAGAAGTTAAATAAACTATCGAAATTTGAAATTGCGTATTTAGAAAATAAGGACGTTGACATTCAAAATCAATATGAACAAATGTTTAAAGATTTAGAAAGAGAAATAAAGGAAAGTTGTGAGAAATATTTTGGAATGATCTATGAAGTATCTGAAGCATTCGGCTTTTATTACGAATTTACGTTAACACAAAAAATACAAGGTGCTTACTTTAATTTTTTAAGTTTTGTAAACCCTGCTCAATTTTCGATACTATCAGAACTAAATATTTCAGAAGTTTAAGTTCTATGTAGATATTGCGTGGGAACGAAAGTTTTGTCAGTTATTGAAAAAACTTTAAATAATTTTTTTTATAATTTGATTTTATATATTATATATTCTAAGGAACATTTTGATATATTATTTGCATTGTATAGTTATTTGTGTTAGGAACAAGTTAAAAATGCCAAAAAACGTGAAAGTTCACTGCACCCAGTTGTGGGTAGGGGGAAAGTGTATTGTGTGCTAAATAAAACTATTTTAATATTGCGGATTAGACGGGCGAATTGCAGTTAATTATGGTGTAAATAAATTTTCATTCGTTTCAAACCGTCCTTTCAGAAAAAATCAAATATTTATAATACATTTATTGGTTTCACAATTTGAATTGTCACTCGGACAATTCTCCACAAAACTTGCGTAGCTAGTCATCGTTCATGACACATTTTTTAATAATATTTGTAAACGTCTTATTATTCAAACAAATTTAAATTATAATTTATTTACAATTCGATTTCAATAAAATTTATCATTTAAATTACAAAGTAATTTGAATTACTTTAAAAAATATTTTAAATATGATATATTCATTTAATTTTAAAGTGAAATTAAATTTAATAATTTTAATAATTAAAAAATTTAATAATTTTAATTTAATTTTAAATAAAATTATTTTCAACTTAAAATCTACAGATTTGCACAGTGTAAGTGTTGTTGTTTAAGACTAGTCACAAAATAATAGAGAGTCATACTTCTTCATTTTACAATGCATGGTGTGGATTGCATTTGGTATTTCACGTCTAATCAGTAGTGTAAAAATGGGCATTCGGCATACATACCCCCCCCCC
>MQRK01176708.1:388-12646 GCA_001938485.1 Girardia tigrina
TCCCACACAACCAAAACTCACTGTTGTCCGCCCGAAGCTGATAAACAAGAAAACTCTTCTCTTGCTGGCATTCACTGGTGATCAAAAGATAAGTGCTGACATTTGCTCTCCTGGAGAGACTGTGAACTCAGAGCGTTATGTGGAATTTGTTTCTTTCACTGGGGAAAAATGGTGACATGTTCGCAGACATCCAAAAAAGCTCACGGAATTGTTGTGGCAACACGATAACGCACGCCCTCACATATCAAAAGAAACGATGGAATTCTTTCATCATAGTGGAGTGACACTCATCAAACAAAGCCCATATAGCCTTGACATGAATCAGTGTGATCGATGGGTGTTCAAGCACCTGAAACATTCATTTCGAGGGCAGAAATTCGTGGACGGTGATGAGGTGAAAGGAAGAGCAGTGCAGTGTGATCGCGGTCTCCCTGAAGAGAAGTTTCGTCAAGAATTGTTATCATTGCATGAACGTTGCAAACTAGTTGTAATTAATCATGGAAATTATGTAGTTTAAATATAATATAGAATTGTTTGGAATTTTTCACAGAAGTCAGTTTTTTTAAACAATTCCGGGAACTTATTAGACAGCCCATATATATTAACTGCACTTTGTATTTTAATAAATAAACAGCATATTATGGTTTTTACTATATGGTTCCCAGATAAAAAAGGTTGGAGAGTTGTAAAAAGTACAGTCTGGACGTTAATTTACTAATAAAAGACCTTAGCCATAAAGTTTTAAGCATCCCTATCTCTTAATAATTCTTAAATCGACTGCACAGAATTTCAAAATTTCGAAAATTTATGACTCTTTTTTCATAGTTTCTACACCTATATTTATTACTAGCGCCTACATTATTAGTTTTATTTCCCTTTTACACCATTGACATGAATGATATTATAATACAACATTAAGGGCGCGGGAGACTAATTGCCGTGCATGCTTTTAATTTTTTTGGCACGTGATATTATTTTCAAATTCATTATATTACCTACAATGGGGCGGCTTTAATTGCATAATCCTGAAAAAACATATTAGGTTGGGGAAAAAGTAATCCATTATTTTAATTCATTATTTATCGATCAAACAATTTCAAATTTATGCTCTTTGTCAAGGTAACATTTCACAGTAATTTCACAAAAAAATTTTGCTTTTTTTATTCAGTTTTGAGTTACAGGATGTTAAAAATGGAAGTCAACAAAGAAACAATTCGGTATATTTTACAGTTTTTATTCGATAAAGGCGAGAATGCAAGCCAGGCGGCTGTTATTGTGAATGGTGTTTATTATGGTGCCAATACTGTAACAGCTAATTACACGAAATTTTGGTTTCGTCGATTCCGTGAAGGCATTTTTGATGTTAAAGATGCATCTCGCACAGGTAGGCCTATCGTTGAAAATGTCAATAAAATCTCGGCAATGATCGAAGTTGACCGGCATGTTAGTAGTCCTAGCATCGCACAGAAGCTGAAGATCGACCACAAAACGGTTTTAAACCATTTGGGCAAAGCAGGATTCAAAAAGAAACTTGATGTTTGGGTTCCACACCAATTAACACTAAAAACATGATGGATCGAATTTCCATCTACGAAGCCTTGACCAAACGAAATGAAATCGACCCATTTTTTAAACGGATGGTTACTGGAGATGAGAAATGGGTCACATACGACAATACTGTACGAAAACAATCGAGGTCAAAGCACGATGAAGCACCTCAAACAGTCGCCAAACCAGGACTAATGGCCAGGAAGGTTCTACTGTGTATTTGGTGGGACTGGAAAGGAATCATTTATTATGAGTTACTTCCATATGACCAAACACTAAATGCAGATCTGTACTGTCAACAACTGGACCGTTTGAAGATAGCAATTGATGAGAAACGACCAGAATTGGTCAACAGAAGAGGTGTTGTGTTCCATCACGACAACGCCAGTCCACATACGTCTGTAGTGACTCACCAGAAACTCAGGGAGCTTGGTTGGGAAGTTTTAATGCATCCACCATATAGTCCGGACCTGGCACCAAGCGATTACCACTTTTTTCTCGCATTGCAAAATTTCCTGAGTGATAAGAAATTGGGATCAATAGAAGATTGTGAAAATCGATTACTACAGTTTTTCGCAAATAAGGACCAAGACTTCTACAAGAGAGGCATTATGAAACTACGTTCAAAATGGCAACTAATTATACAACAAAACGGTGCATATTTGACTCCAAGAGGACAATCCGAAACATGTTAGATAAAGTTTTGAATTTCACGCCAAAATAATGGATTTCCTTTTCCCTAACTTAATATTTAACATTTTCCGGGTCAATGTGTTGTAAAAATGATTAAGTCGATGTGTCTACTTGCAGTATACATTAATCAAACTATTCAATTGTAAAGGGTGTCAGAATGACATCATAATTCTATTTTTAGTTTTTTTCTAAGAATTTCAAGAATTGCTATATTCATGAACTTGACTGTTATACATAGTACCCAGATAGTGACTTGGGCTACCCACAAATCCCAAACATAAGTGGAAATTGCTCTAAATGTGAGCTGCTCTTAATCTGCAGTGCCAAATCTGCTAAAATAACATCAACAGACTGGGGGCATTGCAAATCAGAAGAAAGGCCGGTGTGGTAGAAAGAAGCTCTTTGGATGGCGACCTTCAAATCGCATCATTATACTCAGTATTATAGATCCGAAAACAACATAAGTGGAAATGAAAGAAACAATTGGTTAGCCTGCATCTAATGTATCAGCACGTCGAATTCGAGAGCATTTGCAGCATGCAGGATGACTCACCCATCGATCAAAGAGAGTTTTACTGCTCAAAAATCGAATGATGGCACAAAGACTTCAGTGGGCAACACAACATTTGCACTGGACAGCAGACAAATGAACAAGGTAATTACTGTAATGAGTACATTAATGGTATGCTATTGTTCTTATTACATGTCAAATCTTCTCTTGATATGGTTTCATTGCAGGTTGTCTTCACTGACGAGACAATGATAGAAGCAGGTCACCACAGGAGCCAATTTGTTCGAAGAAGTGTTAGACAGCAGATTCAACAAGGTCATGTGCAAAGTCGGCAAGCATATCCTCTTCGAATGATGATCTGGGGATGCATCTCCAGTAGAAGAGCTGGACGTCTACACAGGGTGGAAAGGTCAATAGCATCCGAACAATACTGTCAAGTCATTGATAGCTGTCTTCTCCAACAGACAGATAACTGGTATGGTACTGAGGAGTGGATCTTTCAACAAGGCCACGCCCCATGCTATAACTAAAGAAAAATGCGATCACACTTGGATGACAATGGAGTAACCGAGTGGTCTTGGCCTGGAAACTGCCCAGACATGAATCCAATAGAAACAGCTTGGAACTTGTTGAAAAATGAGTTTTGAAAACGAAATGTTCCCATGGAGGCATGAAACATGTGTTCTTGTGTGCCTGAAAACATGTGTCGTCATGTGAAAGAATTTTTGTGTGCTTCTTTTTGAAATAAATTATTATCTATATTTCATGTCTCTTATCTCATTATGCAATTAAAACCGCCCCGATTGTAATACTTAAAACCTATTTACCGGGTAATTCATTTGCATGAACAATTTCGTTTAATTTTACGGAAATTTATTGTTTAAGAACATTAAAAAGTACGTTTGTTCTTTCCCATTATAGTATGTATGATATCACTTATGTAACAATAAATAAAAAAATTAATTGTCTATCAAAATATTTTTTTATAAATATTATAAAAAAAGACGTTTTTCATTTTTATAATCATTGTGATGATGTAATTCCTCAACACATTCAATAATATTGAACTTCAATGATGTCACATCACTAGAGTTCAAATTCCGGTGATTTCATATGCAATTACATCACCGGAATACGCAATCGTAAGGTCAAATGCAATTGTATAAACTGACCCCAGGGCATATTATATAATATTATATAATATTGCTTTAATATAAAAGATCGAGGATTTCCAAGTTTAATGGGTTATCGAATCCCGATCAATATTTTATCTAATAAATTTTGTTTTCTAGTTTGAGTTCTTTACAATCATAAACAAATATACATACTAACTAGAAAATCAAAAAATTCGTTTTGTAAAAACAATTCTTTATAGAAATTAAAATCCCTCTAAATAAATAAAAAAAATTCGAAATTTTCAACAATTTAATATATTAAGAGTAGAAAGTCCGGATCCACAACTCGAACTAATTGTCCGATCGAGCTGTTTGGGGTGAAAAAGTAACCGGCCGGTTAAGGAGAACATTTTAATAATTGTGTAAGTGTGGTACATTTTTTAGGATGAAGTTGAACTGTTAATCGATTCGCTCCGACTCGAAAATATTTGACTGAATAATTTGGCGCTGATTCCTGATTAAGATTGCATGGTCTTTAAAGCTTCGTTTCCGTACCGTTAACTCTATGGGTCGGTACTTTTAGTAAAAATTTTAAACGTTTAAACGGCATCCGTTTAAAGAATTAGATGTTTAATCGTTCGTTTAACCGAAAATTCTAAAGACGAAATGAGTACTTTTAATGTATGAACAAAAACAATGGCATAGCTTAAGGAAACTTCAACGGCTTTCACCAAATTAGTTTTTCCTAAAATTATATATAATATCTATACAGTCAGGTGCAAAAGTTTGTGAATGCTTGTTGTTAAATTGTCTTTTGTCCCCAACTGCAATTATATTGACAAAAGCACACCAAAATAATTTTTTACAATAGTCTGGTGACACTTTGAGTCCAAACAGTTTCCACTGCTTTGATCATATCATGCAAGGAATTAGAGTGCATGACAGCAACCTGTTTCTTCACCTGGATCCAGGCATTCTCAATCGGATTGAGATCCGATGAGTTGCCTGATCAAGGACCAAGAATATGGAAGCCTGACTGCGCTAACCACTCTCGAACAGCTTTGACATTGTGGCAAGGTGCTCCATCATGCTGAAAGAAGGTCGTTCTGTGTAACTCCAGCAGTGTAAAAAGCAGTATAAAAACAAGCGTTCTCAAACTTTTGCACCTGACTATATATATATATATATATATTATGTAATATACGTAAGTATATATTAATATATAATATATGTATGGTTTACTCGATACAGTCGCTGAATGTCATTTGTGCAAACAATATGTTGCTGATTTGTATGTTTTTGCTGGGCGTAAATAATTGAGTTCTTTCGTTCACGAATATTATTCAATGAAATTACACTGATTTGATCTGAACTGAAGTACATTTGCAGAATTATATAATCGTAAAATATTCAGCTAATTATTTTTATGTCTAATCGAAGAAGAATAAACATTGAAAACTACGGCTAAACACGTTTAATGATTGCTAAACGTTTCGGCGCGATTGAGTAGTGAATATTTGTTATATTGAAGTCATGTATTTTGTGTCATGACGATATACACAGAGAGTTTTCAAACTAATAGTAGGAATTCAAAAAAAGTAAAAAAGAAGTCTACGAAAAAGCTTTTTCAAAATTTTATTTGTGTCTTAGTTGTCAAATAAATTCGAAAGTAGTTTGTCCATCATAGACCTTAACAAAATATTTTTTCAACGAAACCTATAAAGAACTCTATATCAACATAAAAGTAAAACAAAATATTGAACATATTTGAGTCAAATCATTAAGCGGACAATACAACCCAAATTTTAACTAATGATTAAATTATAGAGGTCTAAATATGATCTAAATGAACTCACAAATCTTATATTTCTCGATTTCCTGCCATTCTCTGTCAGTGCTGGGCGTAGAACCGTTGTATGAGATCGGTATCGTTCCGTGCACCCAACAGAAGTTTTCCATATATTCCAAAAGATTAATTCCCCCGATATCCGTGCTCAAATAACACGAAATCGGTTTCAAAACGTACTGGCGAATCGTCACCACAGAAATACAAATCAGTAGAATGATGACGGTGATGAGGAAGTTGCACTTGTCCGCCAGGTCGTCCACCCCGACGTGCGTGTTCCACTGGAACTTATTCAGAGAATCGAAGAACAAATTGGCCACCATATCAAAATATATTTGACGAAAATTCTAATTGTTCTCGTTCGACAATGTTTTGCAAATACATTTTATAATTTTCATCGTTATAGATCCAAAGATTGATTTCTTGGAGATAATTTATTCATTGTTTTCCCATTTGTTTTCTACTGTTTTACTAAATAACGTTTGGTAAATTTGCCACATGTGCTTATTGATTTCACCTGACATTCTTTCTGGAAGCACAAATTGTCTTACTATTGTACAATTTCGAGTAGGAAACCCATTCAGTTCATTTGTTGGTAGAATTAAAATTGTTTACTGTATTTTTGCGGAATTTGCATTAAATCTTTTGACTAAAGACACAATTAAAATTTAGAATATGCTTTTTGATTTTTATTTATACTTTAATGTAGTAATGTACAAATTGGGAGTTGCGACCCCTCTGTTTGGACGAGAATAAAATAATTGACAATAAACAAGTAAAATGTTTTTTTAACAGTCCTTCTTCTCCTATGGAGTCAGTAAATGTGAGTTAAAAATTCTAGTGATTATAAAGTTTTGTATACGAAATACTATAACATAATTCCATATTTATAATAACTCAATTCATATATACAGTTCGGCCATTTCATTATAACCAAACAACAAATAAGTATATATCATAACAAATTTGCGATATCAATATCAAATTAGAAACCTGTTTTTGAAGGCACTTTACTTAATCAATTTTTTCCAAACTTCGCACACTAACTCATTCTCGAGGACAGTAAATGATTATGTGAAAATTTGATCAAACTAGTTAGTCAAAAAATATTTTTTACAAAAAACGTTTTACGATTTGCCACAAAGGTATTATATAGAAATGCTTTGGTTTTTTTCCATGCTTTATTCCATGTTAAAAATTTTAATAGTAATTTTCCTTTCTACAAAAGATAACAAAAAATTCTTTTGGCCAATTAGAGGTCTATCCACAGAAAGCATGGATATAAATTTTTTTTTGATTTGCTAGTTTTTAATGTATAATTATTAATAATACTACAATAATATAGAAAAAGTTTTCAAAAATTTTTGAAATAGAAAGCGGTCGCCCCTGAATTCCCTATCCTCAATGATCCTATATCTTTTCTGATTTTTCTCATTTGATCGCTTTCTGCAACTGATGTGTCTGGATTACATATTTATCGCGTTTAGTCACGTGACGACCGCCATTATTGCTCTTTGGTGTTCCAAGACAAGCAGTCAGCAGGCATTAACAAGGGACGCTGTTATAAATGCTCTCGTCAGAAGAACAGAAAACTAATTTTCGTGTGACTTGTGCTCAAAGTTTTTCTGCAGAGAACATGCAGCTAAGAACTATGTAAAGAAGAGTTCTACGGATAATTGACAAAAATTTCAAGACATCTGAAATATAATGTATAATGAAATATCATTAAGATAAAGTTTGTTATGCAATGAGGACAAACTTTCAAGTAAAATAACGAGTCGTATTTCAAATATTTCGAGCACCACAGCCTTAATAGATACTCTACCTTTAAACGCAGTTGATGCGTTTGAGTAATGTGGCATATAATCAGAATGGTACAAATGACTCTTATTTTAGTTATTTCGTTAGCCGAATTTTTAATACCTTAGAAAAGTTCTGCAGTCAAGTAGGTGATTGACGAGGACGTCGACAAAGTGAAGGTATGGACAAGGAAAAATTTACAACCAAGCATAATGATAGATGGCAAAGGATATGATCATGTTTCATGAATATATTTATACCGTTTTTTATTTTCATGTAACGGCTTATTATAGAGTGAATATTTCTTCGGCAAGAGCACCATAAACAGGTTGTTTAAGGTAGTATGGAACGAGACTTTTCATTCGAATGATTGATAACGGTGAAACATAATATTAAGTGCTGACACAATATTTTTGATTGTGATAAATGGTGTAGTAATAAAGACAGTCATAAAGACCATTCCTTTGCCTTTCCTTTCGAGAGGGCAAACATCCACGTTCTTCACTTAGCACTATATTCATAAGTAGTGTAATATTGGTTTCCAAACTGAAAATACCATTTTGTAGAAAGCGTTTTCAGTTCATTCAGGCTATAAAATTTGCAGTTCGGATGAGTAGGATCAAGTGAGGTCTACCTTGAAAGTAAAGAAATAAATTTATATGATATTTATTCCTAACAATATTATTGAAAATTTTCTACTATTTTTTGACAGAATATATATACAGACGTATCTCAAGTAATTTCGTATTTTTAACACTCTTGGGTTTTAGTGTTTTTTTATGATTTATCGCTAACGTTTACTGTTACAAAGCAAAAAAATATTGAATCACTTAACTCAAATTTGGATAAGTGTATTCCACATGAGTTGAATGAAAAGCAGAAACAAAAGCGCTTGCATGCTTGTTTGACGATGCTTTCTCGTTATAAATTTGATCACTTTTTGAATCGAATAGTCACTTGTTATGAAAAATGGATCTAATATGAAAATCTAATATGAAAGGTGTTGGGTACCTAGCAGGGGCGGATCTAGACTATCATTCTAAGGGGCGATTCCGATTTAAACAAAAAATTGAAATTTAGAGAAAAAACAATTATACTACGATATACTTGTTATTACGTTTACCAAGCTCCCTCTTCAAATAAAAACCCCTTATATTTAAACTAATAGTATTATTTTATTTTAAAATATTTTATAAAGACAAATATTTATTTTTTATTTGTAATCTATAAGAAATTATGAGAAACAGAACAAATAATTCAGAAATGACTGTGTGCTTCTTGGTGTGGCTATTATTTTAGTTGATATAGAACTATTACTATGATTCTAACAAATTAATTTTGAAATAAAGATTTCTCAAAAGAATATGCAGATGTTGTTACAAATTGATAAATAAAATATATTTTTAATTTTTTTTAAAAAAATGAAAGGGAGAAAAATTTTGTATATATATTTATAAAAATTATTTGTAATTGGTTTTTTTTAAAAAGGAAAAATTTTAATTATTAAATTGTAAAAAAAATGTTCGATTTTGGAAAAATCCAGTTAAAAAATGTTAGTTGTTTTAATAATAAAAAACAGTTTCGATTTGTGTCTTTTGATTTGTTGTCGTTTTGATAATAATGCAAATGATTGATTATAATTTATTATTTCCGAATATCGATGACAAAAATAAAATTGAGTTAATTCCAATGACTGATTATAAAAATTTTGGAAAAGTGAGTATTGTCGGCTCTGCAGGAGTTGGGAAAACATCGATACGTCAAATATTCATCGGGAATCAAATTAATGATGTTGAATTAACAATCGCTGCCCCTTTTTTTAGATGCTATCGAACGTTTTCGACCCGAATTTTTCATGTAAATATCGACTCACAATTAGTTGAGTGTCAATCTCCAAATAACGGAAATTCACGTCGATATTTTTCAAAAAAATCTAAATTCACCAAAAATTCGAAATTTGACTCCGATGAAGATATTGACCGCGATTTCGATATCGATGAACTTGACGACCTTGACTTTGAGAACTTGACTGACCACAACGAGGACATTCTTGACTTAAATTACACCAAGGACGTCGATTTCAATAAGGATTTCACAACGTTATCGTTCAAGTTGAACACGTTACGATGCGACAAGATCATCACGCATTGTCTCAAGATCTCACGAGCAACATTCGAGAAGGTGTATTTGAGCAGTAGAGTAAATGCATACGGGTCTCTATTGAATAAGAATAGTACGAAGGTGTCGGACGGAGAGTTGTTTGAATTATCGATTGATGAGAAAATAAAACGAATTCAAATTTGTCGAACAAAAATGACTGAATCTCATTACATTATCGCGAGTATGGAAAGCTCGGATGTGCCGATTCAACCGGTGATTCTCGCTAAGTCTCTGTACCATATGTGTTCGCAATTCGCTGCCACAACACTGACCGCATCGATCGATGCAGTAGGCGGATCGTTCACCATGAATTCCGACAAAAGCGAACCGATCGGCCGAGGAACAAAATTAAGGGCCCAGCACAAAAGATGCAACACCAGATATAACAAAATTAAAACTAAAAGTAACAATAACAGTTTATTTGAAAATACAAACAATATAGTTCAATTACATAATTAAACTTAATTTACGATTTTACCTCTTAGTAAAACATTCAATAACATTAAAAATATAACATTAATATCTCGATTTAAATGAAGCAACGCTAATACTGTTAACTTTTCTTCACCATTCGATTTCTTAAATATGTTATTAGTCGATGCAGAGGAAAAGCTTCTTTCGACTGATATAAAACTAATGGACAAAGTCAGTTTTATCTTTAGCAATTCATTTCATATCAAATGAGCATATCTGAATTATAGTTTTCTAACATTTTTTCAACTGTATGTGGAAAATTTAAGTCTTTCAAAGATATTCATTTCTTTTTCAATATATTTTTTTCTGTAAGTAATAATTGTTCAATGTCATATTCACCGCTAGTTATTAATAGGCTACAAATTTTGGATAAATGATTTACATTTAATATCATTATATCTTCATTAATCTTTATTACATTTTTTGGCAGAAAACATGATAATTCACATTAAGTGAATCTTTAGGAAATCTTGTTTCTAAATCAGATATTACTGCGTCGAGCATATGAATATAAATAGATCTCCTGGAATTCTTCTGAAGAAGAATATGGAACATTTGTTCTATTTTTTTGAATTTTTGTTATCCGTGAAATTTCTACAAGAATTTCAAACTTTTCTAGAAGAATTAAAACTTTAGTAAAAATTTCATGAAATTCTTTATAAGAATTATGAAGTTTTTTCATAATTATGGATATAAGTTTTGATGCATTAAAAAAGTATAAATTTTCTTTTGAAATAATCTTGTTAATGGTAAAAAAAGATATGAAATAGAAATCTGTCAATGTACAGAAATCAAGAATTCTACATTTTAAGACATTGATAAGCATTTTGGCTTTTAAGGAAGATAAACTATCTTTCAAATCTCAAATGTACTGAAAAACGACAACATTATTTCCTATAGAATCAATAAATTATTTAATAGATTTACTTCGTTCAACCCAACGAGCCTCACATAAACTTTTCAGTTCTCCGTTAAGTACAATTTGCAAAACAAATTGCCTTTTAAAAATGATATCACGTTTTCAATTACTGCAATATAATTATGTATTGACTAAATGAATTACATTTTAGATATTGACAAATTAAATGCATGATTAAAACAAATATATTTAATAGCAAATAGTGTTACTTTTTTAATTTCGGTAACAGCACAATCTTGTTCAGAAATCATCATTGAGCATCCGTCTGTAGCAAAAACCAATGCATTATTAATATTATTGCCAATATTTCTTAATTTTTCAAGAATAAGGTTCCAAAGCAATTTACCTGTTACTCTGAGTTTTGAAATTCTTTTCTTTTATTTTATACATATATTTTTATAAGTATATTTTTATTATAAGTATAAAAACTGTTACGAAATACATTCATCTATACCAAAAGAACTATAAGATTAAAGTATATCTCATCAGATATTTCAAATCAGCGCACAAGATTGAAGAAAAACAATCAGCCTAAATTATTACCGAGCAGAACCAATCAGTCCAGGCAATCAGAAGATAAGGAATCTACCATTGAAAGCGATACGAGAAGACAACGCAACTCAAGTACCAATCGTTGATCCGAATGCTGCTATGACAGAAAAGTAAGAAAAGAAACCGGTCTTTTTGGCACCGTTTTTTGGTACCATTTTCTTGGCGCCGTTTTTTTCAATAAAATATTTTAAAATAAAAAATATAACATAAATATTCAATACATACATACGGATTTAAAATGTTTTTATTAAATATAAAAAAATGCAAAAAATATATTTTCTCTTCTCATTGGCCGCCCAAAACACATTAAAAACATATTTTATTTTTAAATACGTATTTGATTTTTTAATAGTTGTTTTATCATATCATTTTTAATTTTAAAATATTTAATAAGCATATTAACATTAAAATATTTTACTTTTTAAATTAAAAAAATAATAAATTATTCTGGCGAGATGCAAATTTAAATCAACCCCTCATAAACACTAATTAATTTTTTTGTCTTTTAGTACAAATAATATCGTAAATTCAAATTTTATTTTTTTTACAATTTCAATATAAATATAATTAATTTAAAATAATTTATTTAATACAATTTAAAATATTAGTTTTTTAAATCCATTAAAATATTTTTATACTG
>MQRK01176742.1:11971-22814 GCA_001938485.1 Girardia tigrina
AATTTTTTTCAAAAATAATAATTTGGGCTGGAAAGGGTTAAACTCAATATTTGTATTTATTCGAAAGAAATCAATTCAATTCTTGAATAAATTGATTTCGAAAACAAAATTCAATGATTTATAAAGATAGTTACCATTTCGTCAGATAAAAGGATATTTGAATTGTTTAAGAAACTTATAAATCGTAATCCTTTTCATATTAATGATAAAATAGCTGAATTATTATTGCTATAAATATATAAATAAGAAATATTTAAAAAATTTTATTAATAATAATATTTTTAATTTAAATCCAGACAAACTTTTATGTGCCGACCAATCGTGTTGGAGATTGAATTGTTATGATTGGTTATGCAATCAGAGCGAGAGAAGACAGACAAAATGAATTTAAAAGATTTATTGATTATATTTGTTTTAAACAGAGCAATTTCGAACGAAATAAATTACGATAATTTGAATTTTTTGACGATTTGAATTTCACAGCATTTTGAAAGAATTAATTGCTTTATTAACGATTAATGTTTTGACGAATTAATTTTTATTTATCGGTCGAACATGGTTTGATTGTAGTCAATTGATTTTTTTTGTTTTGACGATTTCATGCCGATTTTATGATTGACAAATTCATTTATTTGAATTATTATTGTTAACCAAAATTTGTTTTAATCATACATTGAAATATATTTCTATTGATGAAATTTTGCTTTGAAATGATCGAATGAAATTTGTATTGTATCAAGAAAAATTTTATTTTAATTCGTGAATTTGACTATAAAAACGTCTGATTGGATTAACTGAAAGTTCATTAAATTGAGAGAAAATTGACGTCTTGATCGAAAAGAAAGATAATAAAGACTTCGATTCAATTAGTTGAATCTTACTGATGTGTTGGTCACCAGATAGTTCTGCGGCGACCGCACATCTTATTTTTATTGAGACTCGCTGGTTGGCGTGTGATACTACTGCAACCGGTCCACAGTGGTTCCCCGAAGAATGTCGCTAAGCACGCGACGGTCGATGCTGTTCGGAGCGGCAGAGAGTGAGTTTGGCCGTGTCTATCCCGTCGGTGCTATCCTGACAATTCGATCGGTCCGAGACGAGTTCGTTGATGAGTGATACGGGTTCCGGTCCGTGGTAATTTTCGTGTCATGTTATTTACCGTGGAGAAGAAATCAAATCAACGAGAGAAAAAAAATGAAACCGCAGTCAATAACATTTATTGTTCACAGATAATTCTACTATCGCACAAGATTCAAATTTTTCACATAAGTAATTATTTAAACAACTGTTAATATTTTTTCAGTTATTGTTTTACAAATCATCTAATTCCTTAAAAGCACCACACTTGCCTACTAAACTTCTGAATTGAGAAAAACTAACTTAAAAGTCGACTAATCTAAAAGTCTGGACAATTTGAAGTAACTCTCGGTCTAACCTGTGAGATATCTCAAAATTAAAACTACCAATTCATAGGCAACAACAATTTATTTACGGCGGTTCTCTGAGGCAACTCAGAGACTGCCAAGGCATACCACTTAATGAAAATATTCCTCAAAATTGCAACTTTTTAAATTTAGTATTTGATGAATAAACAAAAATTCAATAATTTTTATACCACTTAAGATTACGACTGTTGAAAAATGTATTTTTCTTATTTTTTTTTCAAATATCCATTTTTTGTGAGTTTTGTGTGTTTCGCGATTTTGTTGTAAAAAATAAATATTTTGTTTGTAAAACTTTTGCTCGTATTCTATGAGCTATCGAGGTGCTTTGTAGATATCAAATTCATTTAAGAACTGTCTCTAAATTTTAACGGGATTAATCCTAACGTAAGCGAGTTTTTTTACTGTAAAAATATTTCTGATGGACTAACTAAAATTTCAAAAGAATTTAGTGGTTTTATGGGTTAAATTTCGGACCAAATTAAAGAGTTGTTTGGGGTTGTGCATTTTGGATTCATAAATTTAAAATTCCTATTCAATGAAAATGAGTTACTTACATCGGGGTGATAAAGGACGTCCTTTCTAAATGCAATGTGTGTCTATCAATGAATCAAGGTTCTGTGAAATGGAAAACGTTGGCCGAACGTTGCCGATTGTCGTAGAGAATCCACTTCTCATCACACGTAACAATCCGATTGAGAAACTTGTTGCATAAAAGAAGCGCGAAAGAAAACTTAGAACTACGATTTTTTTTACTTTCGTTCAATTCGCGAGGCACCCATTTATCGAGCTTTTTTGACTTTCCATTTTGCTTCAAGTGCCAAGCGACGAGTGAGAGATCAACGTTAAGCTCTTCTGCGAGTGTTCGAACAGTTGTGCGTGAATCGGCTTCCACGAGCTCATTCAATTCGTCGTTGTCAATCGTCGATGGGCGGTTACCATGAGGCTCATCCTCCAGGCTGGTATTGCCAGAGCGAAACTTGTGATACCAGCGCTGCACCGTACATTCGTTGACACTTCCTTGTCCCGAACTTCGTTGATGTTTCGAGCGGTTTGAGCTGCATTACGTCCAAGCTTGAATTCGTAGAAGTAAATTTTGCGAAAATAGTGTTTTGACATCTGCAATTAAAATCGAAATTATTAACAAAAGAAACATTATAATAAGTTTTAGACAAATATATCTGAAAAAGTGTAAATTAAGCTTTGGAATGACTAATAACACCATACATTACATTACATCATACATGCTTTAGTCGTATAACATTGCGGTAAATACAAAAAAATCAAAAACCTGCATTCCTTTTGCAATAACCTATTATTACGACAGTTGTATTCTATTGCTGAAACAGTATTCAAGTCAATAATCTTTGGCATAGAGTTACTCAGAGCTTTAAGATTTGAACTGAGACAGAAACTAGAAATAACTTGCGAAAAATGGTGCGATGAATTTCATGGGTTCAGATATTTATGATTCCTACCTCTATATAGACAAGGATAAGTTTAGAGATACAGAGATATTTTCAAATGCAAAAAAACTACAGTTTGTAAAAGCTATACGACTATACAGGTTTATTGAAAAATTTTTAAATAATAATTTATGGTTAGAAAATGGGATATTGAGAAAACTGTTAATTAATCATCCAAATAAAACTTCAGTAGAACAAATTTTGTAGAAACTCAATGTCATTCAAGTAATCTGGAAAGTCATATCGACGAACCAATAAAGAGTTTGGAGCAAAACTGAATAATACAGAAGTGATTATCCCCATGGAACTCACCGATAATATGTACATGGAAAAAAAATACAAAAAAAGATTCAATTTTGGTTTTATTTTAGACTGTTTAATCCTGTGGTTCTCAATCTATGGGTCGCGAACCTATTTAATCTATGAAACCATCAAAACTCAAGAGCCACTCTGAAACAAAGCATTCTGAACATTTAAAAAAGATGTACACCTTTTTCGGAGACACGAAAGTAGTTTAAAACGCCAAAGACTCGATCAAATAGGAATCATTGATCGGAAAGAAACAGCATTACTTCAAGTATCTTATGAAATAGCATCTGGAATTGCCAAGCAAAAAACCTCATAATATCGGTGAAACTATTATGAAGCCTTGCTTGTTAATAATAGTGAACTCATTCTTTGAGATTGTAGTGTAATTAATTTAATAAAATATCTCTGTCTATTAATACTACTCAAAGTCATTTAGCAAATATGTCTATAAATATTACAAAGCAGATTTTGGAAGAAATAAAAATTTTACAATTGCTTTCTATTCAACTGGATGAGTGAACAGATGTAAGCTCATGTTCTCAATTGCTTGTCTTTGTAAAATATGTTTATTTAAATTACATCAAAGAATCATTACTATTTCTGATATTCTTGAAACAACTACCAAAGGAGATGATATTATTGGAAAATATCAACATCTTTTTTATAGATAAAGTATTAGAATGGAAAAATTTTTGGGGAGTTTGTACTGATTGTGCAAAAGCTGGGATAAAAATCTGATTTTTGGAAGAGTGAAAGAACTGAGTTCTCATGCAGATATGCTCTTCCTATTAGTGAAAAATGGGGAATAATGGTGAATAACACTCCAGCAAAGGAGAAAAGGACCCCTTTCGAAATCATTTATGGTTACAAATTTTTAGTTAAATTTAAAGAAGGTAATAATGTTTGGATCAAATCAAATCAGGTTCAGAGATGCGATAAAATATGAGTAGAAAGTGTCGTTAAAGAGGCAATTAGTAGCGTTTTTAGTCACCGTCATGTGGTTGATTTTAGAACTCGGTAGAAACTAAGTGTATCAGGTCTAAGCGATTCTCCGCACCAGGAAAGGCTAGATTTGAATATTCGTCTGCGCCGGCATCCGAGAAGATTTAATGATTATGTATCATGGAATGAAATAGATTCTTCCGAATCTGGGGGAGATCTAAGAGGACATGCTGGGTGAAAAATAAAATAAATATTGAATATTAATTATTGTTGGGTTTAATTTACGGTCGTAAAACGCTGAGTTCGAATACTCTGTTGTAAATAATTGTCAAAATATATTTTGGATTTATTTTCCCGTGTTCCGATATTACATCCAGATTTTTCTAAGTTTTCTACCTGGTTACTGATCTGGTAACAAATTTCGTTAAAACTTTCTTTCAAAATATGATTATTGGAAATTCTTTCTTACATTATCACGTAATTCTAAATTCAAAATATGTTAATAATATTAATTTCTCAAAGCCGGTTATTCATGTTATCATTACCGAGGCAAAATATTTCGTCATTATCATTTCTATCTCATTGATTTGTTTTATTTGTTTATTTTTATTTTTTGCTTTTTTTTCTGATCCTGTGGTATATTAAACCATTATTCACAAATGTATATCAAAATACCATTTGACTACATGCTTTTGTTCACTAATTATGTCATTTTATCAGTGCTGCGGAGTTGCAGTCGGATATCGTGAAACTCGATACCGACCAAAATAATAACAAATATTATAAATTTACCTAGAAAGGAGTCGGAGTCGGACAATTTTAGTCCG
This sequence comes from Girardia tigrina, assembly GCA_001938485.1. Lineage (NCBI taxonomy): Eukaryota > Metazoa > Platyhelminthes > Tricladida > Dugesiidae > Girardia > Girardia tigrina. The sequence goes on from MQRK01176742.1 coordinate 16,958, forward strand.
ACTCCGCAGCCCTGCCTTTTATCACTATAATTTGCTCTAAACATTTGATCCAAGATACTTTTGTAGGTCAGACACATTTTGTTCAGCGGAGAGTTTATTTCTTTGAATGATAAAGATTGAAAATGCTTCCAGTGTGAAACCCTAGTTGCAAAATGTTAGGAGCTTTTACTTATTTCTGGTAATTTTCACTATTTGTTAATCATTCAAGTACATAAAAAACTTGTGTTATCTTATTCGATTAATTATTTATTGTTTTAAATATTATAAATTATAATATAAATACCAAGGCCTTCTGCTAATTGTGATGCAATGTTAATCATATTATTGTTTGACAAAATTGAAGTGCCCAGCAAATCTGCCTGATTGAAGGAGGTGTTCATCAATGACGGCTGCCACATTGAATCGATATTTTGTGGAGCACTGGCCAGCATATGTGAAGGCGATGAAATAATAGCACCACCACACGAACTTCTGTTAGTCAAATAATAAAAAAACAATTAAATCAAATTTTATTTGACAAAAATTAAAAATTTGTTTACAATTATTTCTTGCTTTATCATCATTTAGAAAAATTAATCAAATTTTTATAAAAAATCGGTTGTATAAAATAAAATATATAGAAAATAAAACACCTTTTACCTTTCAGAAAGTTTATATAAATCATATTGGCTTTTATGATTACGTTGATAAGATTACCATAAAGTTCTAGAAGTTTGTAATTAGTGACGAATTTGGCAATCAAGAGAGATTAATTAACTAATTTCTCATTAAAAATTATATTAATATCTTTTTTTGATTTTATTTAAACAGTATAATTAATATAATTTTTAATAAAAAATTTAAAAAAATTATGGCAATTTTTTATTAAAATTAAATTTTATTGCAATATATTTCAGGATGTATTAACAACAATTTTGCTGTATTATATATAGCAAATCAATTTGTTATAAGATAGCAAAATTATTGTTAATTCAGCCTGAAGATGGTGGAAAATCCACCGAAATATATTGTAATAAAATTTTATTTTTTTAATGGCGTTCTTGATTTTAATATAATTTGGTAACGTTTTTTTTAATTTGTCAAAATACCACCAAAATGGATGTGGAATGAAATAAAGTACCATTTATTTGATAATAATTTGAATCTGACAAATATCAATACAAAAGGATTTCGAAATCATGATAGATGAACCCAAAAAATATAACTTTACCCTTTACTGATAAGACTCACTTGTATATTCAAAATAAACAATCCGAAAATTCATTTTATCACAATAGGAATTTCAAAATGCGTTAAAGTTGATCTTTGCCGTATTAATAAAAAAACGATCTGTTGAAAACGTTTTTTAGCTCATCTTTCGTAACATACTTTATCTTTTTACTTGGCAAATAAGATATTATTCAACTTATAGATTTCGATTTTAATAATTTATCATCGGCGCAAAAAGGACTCAAAATGAGATCTCTTTCAAAATTTTACTTAAGAAGTTGTTTTAGAATCATAATTCAAGTACACGACAAGACTTGGATTGACCTCAAAGATATTATTACATTTTTAACCTTTAAGGTCATTGTCGTGTACTTGATTTCTGGTTCTAAATTTTTTAAAGGGATCCAATCTTGGGTGCTTTTTTGAGCCAATTTTTCAAAAACGAAAAATACAAATTATAAAAAAGAATTGATTATTTTCCCGAAAGACAAAATATACAAAACACACAAAAGAATGTAAAACGTATTAATTTTATACATTTTATAATTGTGTACGTAATTATTATAATGGTTTCGTTTGATCAAATCATTAAAAAATATTTAAAATGCGTTCATTTGCTTTGATATACTGGTTGGCAAATAAAAAAGACGTTTATGACTTGGTACATATTCAGCAACTAATTGTTCATAATAAAAATCTCTTCTCCTTTGAATTCTTCTTAAACTATTAATAAATTTCAATGACAATTAATAGATGACAAACACCTATCTCAGCATATATTTTTCTGTATCTGTTTCTACATAATTATTTGTCATATAACTTTCTACGATTGTTCTATCGTATCAATTCCACATTCGAAGAGGAAAAAAGAGCGTTTCTTAAATTTCATTTTCCTATTGGACACCCACCATAATTATCTTCAAGTAAAGCAATGAATTTAGTTTATTTTATGCTAAATCTTCAGACAGATCATTGATGTAAATGATCAACATGTACAACAATCATTTTGACAATCAAAGCAATATTAGGGTTAGTATTGTATAAACTCTACAATTCCAATTCGTTTACTTGTTTCTGCACATTACGAGCTGTGAGGAATATTTAGTGTGTTGATGTTTTAGTGTAGTGTTTGCATGTTTAAATGTTGTGTGTTGATTTGGGATTGTATCTCTCCTAATCAGATGGTTGATTAATATTTTAATTCTTATAATCTGAAACTAATTTATTCAAATTTAGATTTAATTTTCACATTTTTAATTTTTATTTTTGTAAATTTTTAAATAATTAAAATCAAATTATTTTTTTAAAATGATTATAAAAAGTAATTTTATTTTTGTCAATAAAATTTAAATTAAATATTTTAAATAAAATAATTTTCTTCAAGTTAGGTCAGATTGAAATGAGGAGTATTAAACATTGAGTGATGGATTTAAGTGAAAGCAATGCTATTGATCATCATAGAGATGATCAAAATTGTGAATGTCATAAATGATCTGTCAAATGTATGAGTTCTCTTAACACGAGCTAAATGAAAAAAAACAACTACGTATTATAACACCTTGAAAATAATCTTCCATTGCCGATATAGCTGAGTCACAAGATGTTATTTGCATTTTTAAGTTGATTAAATAATCTGACGTTTTAAAATATTTAAAATAGCATTCTTCCATCTGGGTGGGAGAAAAACAATCCTAAAAACAACATACCGAACAACATATAATAAACACCTTTCGAAAATATTCCTCACAAGAATGATAAATATTAATATAGAGAAAATGTGAATTATGAATTATACGTATAAGATATCGATATGCAATTTTAAATAAATAATTACCAAGGATAATTAAAAAGAGATAGTTGAATATTATAATAAAATAATTAGTAAAAAATCATAACAAGATTATAAAAAGTCTAAAACAAAATTTATAGAATTATTATCATAATATTGGATAAATCGCACTGATTGGTATTAGTTGTACAACTTTGTCTGCCCTTTTTATGAAGACGAAAAACAAAATTAAATTCAATCACTAAAGTGATATGCAATAAATCCGGCTTCATAGTGCCTAAAATTATTTTCGTGTAATTTTCAAAAAATTTTGGGATGTTAAAACAATTTTTTAAATGCCAAGGAATTTGATGGAAATTCATCATCATTTTATAGAAATAGAAATTCAGATTGAAGTAAATACTGATCGGTTAACATTTAGCTATTTTTTTACAAAAGCAGTTCGCCTTTCAACGGAGGTAACAAATGTGGCGTTTAAAAATGATTGCCTAAGGTAAATCATTAATCTGAAAATAATTCAGCATTTAAGATCACTAGAAACCAAAAGAAAATATTTAAGTAATAAGAAGAGGGTCAGAATAAATAATTATATTTCGGAAATATAAGTCATTAAAATTAAAATATATACAATAAAATAACCCGTTTATTCCCACTAAAGGAACAGTTCCATTCAGACATTGTAAATTTGGATTAATCAAACTATATGTTGGTCGAAGTAAACTATGAAGAGATGCATTATAAATTCCTAAAGAAGTCATCTGAGAGCTTTTATATGGCGACAATAATGATGGATCGATTGCAATACTTCTGATTGGAAGGGAATAACCTTCCAATGGATTATATCTAAAACAAAATAAGTTTAAAGTTTAATAAACTAAACTTAATTATTAAATCTTTTTAAAAATATTTAGATAATTTAACTAAAATAAACAACATAACAAACATACTTCAATAAAAGTTTTATAATTTTTATTTCAAATATATATATATATATATATTTCACTGTATTAAGAACACCAATTTGACTGTTAATATTTTTATTATTGTAACAAGTTTGATTGTCTTCAAGACAATTTTTGTCAAAGCTGTCGTATGTTTGCATTCTAGCTTATTGATTAATGACTTTAATATTATTATTTAGCAAATAGAGAATTAAATAAATTGTTAAAATATTTATTCAAAGTTTTATTGGATAAAATTTAAATGATTATTAATTATTTAAAAAATATTAATTCAATTTATTTTTTTAAAAATTGTAAATAAAATTAATAAAGTTATTTAAAATTTTACAATTATTTTAAATTAGAAATAAATTTAAACATTAAATATTTTCAAACAATAAGAATTCAAATATTAATCATCCATCTGGGTAGGAGAGACACAATTCCAAATCAACATACACATTCAAACACAAAACATCAAACATTCAAAATATTCCTCACACACTGAAAGCATTTCATTTTAATTATCTATTTGATAGTTGCATTGTAGTATTAAATTGATTGTTATTATAATGACATTATTTTTATTAAGTTTATATCCGTTTCACTTGTCTTTTGTTTTTTTACAAATCTTTCAAACATTATTTCTCTCACTTCCCATAGTTAAATTGAGCTGAAAATTCGAAGACTTGTTCATCTTTGAATACATTTTTAATTTAATTAAAATGTAACTAAATAATAATGTGACTAAACATGTTGTTTGAGAGCAGAGGTTTTTATTCTCCTTCCTTCCATGGAATTCAGATTTGTGCAGCTCCAAACAAACAGTTATTGTGGAAACGGATTTCTCTAGGTGTTCATTTGCCGTTTTCTGAATTATTATCTTCTTTTAGTCTGTCGTTTCGAGTTATCTTTAATATATTAGTTTATCGGATTTAAGTCTTTATTTTTATTTATATATTATTTTTTGTATATGAAGGTCAGGGATCAAAATATTAAATAAATCTGTTAACTTCCGTATTTCATTACAATAACCAGTAAAATTTTTAATTCGCTTCACATATTGACGAAAGACTTTTACACGAAGCATTCAGACAGTTTCTCTTAAACTAGCGCCTACCATGCAAGTACCAATAATTTAACCTCTGCTATTTTCCAAGGGTATAACAAGTTTTTTATTTCTATCACTATATACATAAATAAATGTATATAAATGAGTATATGTATGTTTTTATGTAAAGACTCAGAAACTATAGCTCCGATTGCAACCAAACTTCGAAAAACTGTTGATAACATCACAGACAAAGTTTCTGCAAAACAAATTGTTAATAAAATTTAATGAAACTTAATGAAATTTGAAAAATATTAATTTTTCAATTTGGTCCAACTAATCGTTTCAGTAATATATCTCAGCGGTGTATAAGCACACTGCTGAAATGACAAAATTATAGGCTTTAATTTAGTACTGGTCTCGTTGCCATAGAAAGATAATAAAATCTAGATTGTTTGGTATGACACTTGCGTTCATTTATCATTTCTATTGGATGCCGGGACTGATTTAAAATTAAAAGCCATATTTTTTTAAACCCAGCGATGTACTTATTTCACCGCTGGGGTATATCCCTGAAAAGGTCAAATAGGTGGAATAATTAGCAAATTAAGATTCTTTTGCAGTAACCTTTGTATTTTTATGTTTTTTATCTTAAATTAAATTGTATTGGGCAAAGTCTGGTAATCCTCTAGTTTTTGATAAAAACATCAAATAATAAAACTAATAAACTAAAAGAAACCTTAAAAATGTTAAGTTTTGATTATTTATAACATGTTGATAAACTCAAACCTTGTGAAATAACGGTTATTGATGAAATAAAGAGACACAATGTATCTACTTCACGCAAGAGTTAGCACACATTTTTTG
>MQRK01176749.1:5115-20108 GCA_001938485.1 Girardia tigrina
AAAAAATTAAATTAAATATCACTTAAAAAACTCTTAATTGGTTGCTACTGTTGATGCGATTTAGTGAACACTACAACTGTCTTAAACGGTTAATAAAGCAAATTTCCAAAAAGAAAAACACGATAAATTACAAGAATTCTATTTTAATAAATTGTATAAAATTAATTCCACATTTGAAGGTAGTGACTACGGACAATTTGAGAATTATCACCTGTCATTTGTACAATGGTCAGGTTTTTGAGATCATCAAGAGATTGAGGGAAGTGCAGGATCAGAAGGAGAAGACGCAATTTTTTAAATTGAATCTCCTTACATCGGAAACAAAATAATTATAGCTTTGGAAAATGTGACACGGTCCTCTTTTAGGGCCCAAATGGTTGATTGTCGTACATTTGCAATGGTCGTCAGAGGCCGAAGGCCGGGAGTTGCCAGCGGGATGATGGCGGGATTGAGATACACAAGCCACGGTCGACATACAATTTTTTGAAAAGATAGTTGTTCAAGCATTTTATAAAACATCAACGGTGGACATGTTTTGATCATAATCTTTGATCATCTTCAGGAATTTTATTCATATTATATTTTATTTTGATCTATTTAATTTTTCTAATAAATGTATAAGGAAACTAATTATAGCAAAATAATATTAAAATTCAATTGATATATATTTTATTTTTAAGTATTAATTTTGTTTATATTATATATATATATATATATATATATATATATATATATATATTGGTTTACAAAATAACAAAACTATGTAAAAATTCGGTAATTAATTTCAAGTTTCTTTTATTTTAATGCATTGTTTTTTATTTGATTTACGGAATTGGGTTTAAAAGACAAGATTACTTACTAAGATATATTAATAATACAATAATAAACTAATCATTCTATCTTATATACAAGCACACCTCGATCCGGTTGCATAACTGGATTAGGGAGATCTGCTGGGTTAGCACCACATAATTGACACCGCACACTATTACATACATACATTATATCATCAAACTCTCAATCCTGTTACTCAATTTCATAATTCATAATCACGCATACTTTCCATATACATCTAATAATGATAATAATATGTTTATAATAATAATTTCAATAATAATTAACAACCATAATAATAATAATTCACACATCCTTACAGAGTTACAGTTTAATGAATAAAGCCTAATAATGTAACAGAAAGCTGATAAAAAAATTATTCTTGCATGCATATGCACTAAATTTTATTTACAATATAAAATTTTGAATAGTTTTATTCCTCAAAAAAACAGTTAGTTCCTTTTGCACTGATCTTAATCCGGTAGTTTTCAATACAGTTTGATGACACAGTCCCCCAGGCCAAGCCATCAATATAAATAATGTTCTTGAGAGTTATTGATTTTAGGAAGTCTGGAACTGATGTTTACTCGATATTAAGGCATTGATCAGCCAATGACGGTATTGGATTCAAAAAAGTAAATTATTATTTGGTTCAGATGTTGTATGTAGGATGTGGTGTTCGAAAGTAGAAACATGGTTTTGATTTTCCCGTCATTGGACCGTATGAGTTCTGGACTAGGGTGAGCAGAACTATGCTCTATGATCAATAAGCACGTTGTTCCAAACCTCTATAACTTAAATTTTTCAGAACCTCGGAAAAACTTTGTTATGAGACCAATTTTCGAAGATTTTTATTACTAACCTAATGAAGAGGGAAGTTGTACAAAGTGATGGAAACATCCTGGCGATTGGAACTTTCTGATACAGAGTGGACGCAATTTGTTAATACAAAACAACACTGTCTATTCTTAGCTTTCTTGATTCCTTCGGTGGGATCACCAGATGCTTTTATTGTGAATTATCTGTACCATTTAATCGAAGTTTTAACTAACTCCATACATATGGTCACTGTACTCACCAGCTTGTAGTAATACTTTGAATTTTTCCAGGAATTTACTGGTTGAGTCTGAATCTGCTGACCGTGCCTCACCACATATCGTTGCGGCTGAAATTTCATATCATTGCGGAAAGTGTTAATACCTACTATGACTAACAGTAAACGTTGAGGAGTTCCCACTTAACGGTTTATCAATATTTTTAACTTGGGCTTTGAGAATTAATCCGGATAAAGTAATTCCCTGATCTCTCTGCTGGACAAACCATGTAAACAAAACCTTATCGATTTTTCCTCTTTCCCCATGTGGGCGTTTTTTACGCTTGAGTTCAGAAGTTTCGACCTCATCGCGCTATGTCCAACTTCACGTTACAACGAGGAAGTTTTGCAGATTTATAAAAATTATATAACTATTATTTAATTTAAATAATTATTATTTAAATACGTAATTTTAATTATGTCTTTTTACGATGAAATATTTAAACCATTACAAATTGTAAAATATTTTTTTAATTAATACTCATTAAATATCAAACTAAAATTTGATTATTTTAATTATTTTAATAATAATAATAATAATTATTATTATTATTATTTTTATTACTTACATGATAAATAACTGAAAATGGAAAAAGAAAACGTAATAAAATTTTAATTAATAATTATTAATTCTTAATTTATTTTAATGATTGTCACTTACTAAATTACAATTTTATAATTTATACATAAAATTATCCAATGAATTTTATTATTTAAAATTTATAAATCAATAAATCAATGGAAACAAACAATCATTTTTACAATTAATTAATTTAACTAAATTAAATTAATTTGAATAAATTATTTATTTTATTTAGATTTTTTATGAATTATTTATTTGTTTTGTGGTTTTATCAATTTAAAAGCAAATAATTTTATGAAAAATTATTTAATTACTACATATATTTTCAATATAAATCAATATATTTAATTAATTTAATTTTAATTTTTAATTAGCAAAAATATTTCGGTAATTATATAATTATTATAAAAAAAGTTTCATTTTAAATTTACAATAAATTTTGTAAATATCGTTTTTTAATAATTTATTGTGGTATTTTTAGTTTTTTTTCGTTTTTGATTGATCTTTAAGAGGATTGGAATATGTTCGGAAAGAATTAAACCATTCAACCTCTTTCGTGGTTAATGTAGATGCATCCTTGTCCTAGAATATTTATGTAACAATGGTTGATCAAACATTCTGTTGAAATTCTCGAAATTGAGTCGTCTTAGGTTGCCGGTGTATGTGCTACAGCACCAGCATGAAACTACTACCCAATGGTTGAACGAAAGTTTTAGGTTATTGAATTAACAATAATCCTTTGCTTATAACTTAAGAGAATTCTCTGGCCAGTATTATTTATTTAATTTATACTAAATTTATTATTTAATTTATTATATTAAAATCATATAATTATTTATTATTTAGTAGGCAGTCTGTCTACTGGACCTTTCGATAAGCGGCCACATGCCGAAATGTTACATACCTATTTATATTATAATTTGTGTTATATATTATTTACTCTAAAACTTCAAATAATCATACTGGGGATTTTTTTAAAAAGTTCGAAAAATAAGGACATGGGGGATTATTGAAAATTTTTAGAAAATCAAATTTATTCATCAATTTCTGAATAGCTATATTCCGAATAGTCCTCACCATCAAGAACTCGATGATTAATACTCGCTCAAAATTTTGTTCTAAATTTGATGCCAAATTGTGCATCTTTGGTAATAATCAAGCTCATTCCTTCATGTAAGAAACTTGAATAAAAACTTTTTATAATCAGTTAGATTTCATTGGGGAACAATAAAATGTTGCGCCATGTAAAAATTATTGAAAAAAACGTTAATTAAAGCAAATATATTGGTTTATAAGTAAACCATTTTTTTACAATTAAAGTGTAAATAAATCAATTTTATGGTTAATTACAATTTGTTTTTTGGTTTAATAAGTCTATTAATTGTGAGAATAATTAATAACTATATATTTATAAATTAAAATACATATAATTATTTATATCAATATCATATTATATCAAAGGATCCTGAATATATAAAAACTAATGAGATTGTTTAAATCAATCAGTGTAATTAATTTTAGACGTGCATTATTTGATTGTGTTATAAAAATAAACGTTTATCTATTTATTTGGATTTTTAATATGGAAAATTCTTAAATTAATAATTAAAAAGGGATTTGATATTTTAACGATATTATTTCTTCCCAAATAGCACAACAAAAATCATTTTTTTAAATCATATTAGACAAAAATTTAAATTTAATTTTAATCAACAGACAACAATTTATCAATATGCACGATTCTGGAATGTATTTGAAATGTTTTTATACATTAATCAAAAATTTGTTTTTGACTATTTCGTGTACGACTTCTTAACGAACAAGTTTTGAGTGAACATTTAACTTTTCGTATCTGAAGTAATTTAATTATTTTGGTTAAATTTCCTACTGACTATATTCGTTTTTATTATGATTCATTATTGTTATTCTCACAGTTAAGTTGGGTTATTTAATATAATTATATCATTACACTTTATTTTATTTATTATTAAAAGCCAGTTTATAGATTGTAAACCTTTTTGTAATCTGTTAACTCACTTTTATAAATATCTATACATAATGCGATCATGAGTCTGATGGCTGATGGGTTATTAACTGAAATACCAATCCTATAAAGCAAGCTTGATCACGAATGCTGATGGTTTATTCCAAAAAAAGCAATAACATTTTATAGTAAACTTGGGCCCAAAGGAACTATAACTCATCGATGTGAAAACTCTTTGGAAGCCTGAGAGAAAAGTTACTTTTAAAGACTTTAAATATAGGCAGACTTTCCAGTGATTGACAATTCGATTTACACAATTGTTGTTGGATGTTTGGGCAGTGTCCACCCAAAAAGGATTTAATCTTAAAGGCATCTTATTTATCTTCAAATGTGAACTTCGACCTAAAGAAAATGGGAGTCGTTGCAAATATCAATAAAGTAAAAAATTAACTCGATGTTTGATTCATTCAATATTACCATTTCTGCTTATAATAAATTACAGATTAATAAAATAATTCAAGAATTTGGTTGAAAAGAGTGTAAGAGTAATATCAATCTGAACATATGAAAAAATTTAAATGTCATATTAAAATTAATAATATAGAAATTATATGCAAACATTTTCATGTTTATTTGGAGAGAGTGTCGCATGAATCATTGTTAATTTGGTCACGTTGTCCTAAAATCGATGCGCTATTTGAGAATCGCTGATTAATTACGGTGGCTATTAATTCGTCGAACTATTTTATCATTAAATCATATAGTTAGAAATGGAGGACTTTTGGCTTGAATTTATCATTTTCTTGGGTTTAAAACTTTTAAGATCATACTTATGTTCTATGTATGTTTAATTTAAGACAAAGTTAATATTTTCAATATAAAATAAAAGTAAATAATATTTCCGATAAATTATGTTTTATATTTTGATTAAACATAAATTTAAAGAAATGTTTTAAGTCTGTGATATTAGGAAGTCGACAAAGGGTGGAATGGTTTGCTGGAATCTTTGATCAACAAGAAGGTTGATATGGCAGTTACCGCCTTTAAGATCACTCCAAACCGGTCGGAGCTCATCGACTTTACGATACCTTTCCAAGAGACCGGAATAGCTATTCTTGTGGCCCTTCAGGAAGGATCTATTTCCCCGACAGCTTTCCTAAGTAAATTTTCTTAAGACAATTATATATTCTTACAAAAATATTTTTTTTAAAAAAAAGTAAGAGAAATTTTTATTTGTAATGAAATCTTTGTTTTTTTAATTGCTTTTATCTCTAAAAATATAATTAATCGATTATTTAAATCAATAAATAAATATTTTATTTCTGGAAATTTATTTACATTTGGTTTTGTTGGAAAAATCATATTTAATTGTGAAATTAATAAATAATACAAAAAATTACAAAAAAATCCTCTTTGATCAAGCAAGAACTTTTTGTGACTTTTTACAGAATTTTTTATTTATTTGAAATATTGAACGATTTTTTATGCGAATTAACGATTAAACGAATTTGTCGTTGACGTATAAGAAAATTTTAAACGAAATCTTTGTGACGAAAATTATGCGATATTTGACTGAAATTTTGATCTGAATTTGGTTTACGAATTATTTTTTAAAAAATTTCAAATTATGAATGGAAAGAGAACACTATTAAGAATATTCTTTAAATGAGCCTAGCACGAACAGTAGCTATTCAGATGCAATGACTCTGCTACTACGGGTCAGTCTTTAGGGCAACTTGGGCACCACCACACGACACCAATTATCAGAGGGCCGGAGATATTCGAGGGGTCAGGATCAAAATTAGAAGAATTTATAATAAGCTTTGAGAGATGTTCAAATATTTTGGGATTTAAGGAAGAAAGAAAAGTGATATTAGTTACAGTATTCATGACCTCAGAGGCGATAAGCAATTATGAGAAAACACAATGAGGCAGCTTGGAAACAAGAATGAGAAATAAATTCTCGAAAGAGAAAATATATTGGAGTTAATGAAAGAGCTTGTAGAGATTAGAATCGGGGATAAAAATCCATCAGAAGTGTTAGAAGTATTTTTAAATTAAAATTCATATTTATATTTGAGATAAATTAAAATAATGTTTTACTATTTAAATTGAAATAACTTTTTATAAAAATTATAGTTCCCAGATAATATTTTGCTAATTAAAATGAAATAAGTTTTTAGAAAAAAATATAGTGTAATGATAATATTTTACTAATTAAATTGGAACAACTTTTTATAAAAATTAGGTTTTAAAAAATCACAATTAAAATAATAGCTTCGGAGTTAAAGAATATTGTAAAGAAGATTTTGATATATCTTGTAACACTGTTTAAAATAAAAATCATAATGCTTATTGAATTTAATTGTCATAGGGAAAAGTTTAATTAAAAAAATAATTTATTGAACATTTTAAAATCAAGTTCTAAAATAAAAATCATAATGTTTTATTGAAGTTAATTGTCCACGGAAAATCTTATTAAAAAATAATTTATAATTGTATGATTTAAAATTAAAGAAAAATTATTTAGGAATTGAATTTTTACAGGACATGTCCATTAAAATATTTTTAAAGATCTAAATTTATATTTCAATTAATAAACATTGTAAAAATTAATAAAACAAAAACAAAATAGGATTTATGCAAAACTGAATAAAATAACATATATTTAATAATATAACATATATATACTTATATTTATAATTTCAAAATCTGGTTTATGTAACTGAAATATTGTTCCTCATAAATTTGTTTGAATAATGAAAATTGTAATAGAAATAAAGTTTGCGAATAATGACTTTGGATTTTAATCACGAACCCTATAAGAAGTATTCAAAAAGATTGAGGAATTAGTGGAGAAACAAGTAGAGAAAAAATTGGGAAAAAAAGAAATTTCAGATTTAGCGTACGCCAACGCCATTGAAGGTAGAGAAGTAAAAAAAGAAATGACTCTGAGAAATGACACAAAAGCAGAAGATATAAAGAATATTCAAGAGACAATCTACGAATTTGAGCTCAAAGACAGGAATATAAGAGTTGACAACATGGAAGAGGAAATACAAGAAATAGAAGAAATGACCGAAGAGAATACACGAGCACACGGTACAGAGGTCGGATGGGATGTACAGTGTACATTTTACACATTTTTTATCCTTCCACTGAAGTTCCATCTTATTATGCTAATATTTTTTGATGTCAGCTTACGACTAATTTTATGAGACTGAAATGGTCTTGAAAACCCTTTAAATTGGAATATTCAAAGATTATTCGAAGATAAAAAGTAAATAAAGTAACAGATATTTTTGCCACAAGTTTTCAGCACCGCAGTCGGGCAGCAAATTGATGCAACCGCGGCACCCATTCCTCGTGAGAATACCTGTCGAAGAGTCGGGCGGATAATTCTGGTTTTCGCAGTGACTCGAATATGTGGCTTCGACGTCTCCGAGGTGAGTTCAGTATGCATTATTTGAATGAACAAGTAGCAACAAATCAAGTAAATCTCATCGCGGAGCTTTTTTATATAAATTATCATCAGTCATGAAAAAGCAAAGGCGAGCCGTTTAGATTTCAAATTTTATTATTCCCCAATAAAAAAGTAGTGCATTAAAACAATCATCATTTTTTTAAATACGTGAATTTCTTTTCTATCGCTTTTGACGAAACTTCAGTTAACAGATCTGTAGATTATATCTTCGCGATTGACGATATTTTTCCATTCTTTTTATTAGCTGACTTTATATATATATATATATATGGAATTGAGAAACCTATTTTTGAAGGTCTACTCCATCAATTTTCTCCAATCTTCGCTCACTCACTCATTCTCGATGACAATAAATGATTATGTGAAAATATGATCGAAAAAAACTTTAAGATTCCAAAATGGGAAAAAACGGAAAATTCGGAGTTCCCGAACAATATTAATTGCAAGATATCTACTTATAAATTATAAGTAGTTTATATTGATTTTTATTGTGTTTTTTAAATTAAAATTTTTTAAATTTTATAAACTTTGTTGGCAAAGTGGAGTTTTGTCTGCATAAAGAATGGATATAAAAAATTTATTTTTTTGATTTACAAGTTATGTTATATAAATAAGAATAAATGTGATTTTACTACATGCGAATATTTGTAAATGTTAATATAGTTTACTTTTTGTGGTCACTATACAAGTACTCTCACTTTTACTTTTAATATATTTGATATTATTTTTTGAGGATTTATTTAATTATTTATTTATTTATATTTTTTTAGCTTAGCTAATTTTTAATAAAAACTTTTATGAACCCTCTTTTGTTCTTATTATATTTTTTGCGTTTGAAACTAAATAATAATCGACTTATTTCAAAAGAAAAAAAATAATGTAATTAAATATTGTGGTTCCATTTAGACTTTACGTTTTATAAAAATCATGATTAAAATAAAAAATCAGTAGAGTTAATTTATACGGATCCCAAAAGCCATGGGGTTTTAAGGGACCATCTGATGGTTAAATAAAATTATGGAACTTTTTAAAATATGTTAATGATAATAACTTAAAATAAATAAAAATAAATGAAGTAAATGAAATAGAATAATAACTGAAATAAAATAAAATAATCAAACTTTTTTTAAATTAATTAAAAACATTTATATGTATATAAATAATAACTTTTAATAAATAAATAAAAATAAATATAATTAAAATAAACATAAATATAAAGATCGGAAAAAAATAAAATTATAAAGTGAATTTAATTTTTTATCATTTAGTAAATGGCCCCCAAAACTGTGGAGTCCCTAATGGCCATGTTGAGAATCTATTTTTTAAATATTATATTTTACTGATATTTTTACAATTTTTAAAAAAAATATAACCTAAAAATATATATTATAAATATATAGAAAATTTTGACTAAAATATTTTTTATCAGAAAAAAATATTTCTTTTGATACTTTATAACTTCTTTGAAATATAATTCAATCTAATTTTTGCAAATTTTTTTAAGTTTACAATAAAAAAAATATGCTCAAATATTTAATTATATTTTAATAAATATCGGATTGAGTAAAATATAATTCATTTAATTAATATACTGAAACAGAAGTTTCATCTAGAATTTGATTTAAGTAATGTTACATATGATCAATTCTTTACAAAGGACAACCTTCGAGATTCAAGCAAAACTCTTCCGTGAGGTTTGGTAATAAAATCGACCAAATATTCGTAATATATTAAAGAAAACTGGACTCAAATATAACTTTGTATGATAAATGAGATGGCTTCAATTCATAAACTCGAGTCCCTTTCTTCTCCTTCAATGTCTTCACGTCGATGACACGGGATCGGAAGTCTCAAGGTATATTTGCCTCTCCTAGGAAATGTATTTCACAAAGACAGGAAAAGAAAATTAAAATCAATTTTTTAAAAAGAAACTAATATAAATGGACATATTCTAAAATAAGGTAATTAAAACTATAACAGAATTATGATTTCTGTCATTCTGTCTGTCTGTGTGCAGTGCCAGGAGTTCAGTAAAACAAATTTAATTTTTTTTTTAATGACAAACAACCGATTGATCCGGAATCTACGCGACGAGGCAATTCCAACTATGTTCCTCCGCCACCAATCCGACGAGGTGAAGTCGATGAATCAAAGATGAAAAGAGTCAACATAAATTCAGAAAAATCAATATCAACAATACAAAACCCAAAGAAGGAAATATGATGAATTTGGATGAAAAGTCGATTGATCCTAGACCTACTCGACGAGAGGAGTCCGAAAATCTTGCTCCGCTGACGATTAGAGAAGTAGAAGTTGGTGAATTCGGTAATAAAAGTATTAATTCATTAATAAACATATTACATTACTTCCGATCTGCTCCCCCCCCCCACAAAAATTTAGAAGAAATCAATAGCTTAAATTTTTCTAAGACTTTTGACATCAATATAAAAATAATTTATTTAGTTAGTTAATTTATTAATAATTTATTCATGCAATTAATTATAAATTATAAATTTGTGTTGGGGCAGATCAAAAGTCTTTCCGTTTATCCAGATGTGCTCAATATATTTAACTAATTAATACTATAATAGAATTATGATTTCTGTCTGTGTGAAGTTCCCGATGATTAAAGTGTCGTTTAAAATTCGCCGGACCTGACGAAACGTATTCACTCTACAATATTTTAATTAAATGATATTTCTATAAGTTTAAAAATTTATAGTAAATTTTTTAATTTAAAAAGCGAATTTTGAGATTTTAAAAGGAGCGTTCAAATTATTAATTTTAATAAATATTTTAGAAAACGTAAACAAAAGTTGTTTAAATAATCCTTAGTAAAAGGGCAGAAATAAAAACCAATTAGAATGACGTCAAATAGTGAAGGATCTTATGACAGTTGTGATGACTCTAATAAATGTCTTCGTAACAATTGTGTCAGTGGTCTTAACAATTATGGCAATCTCACCCCACATGTCTCTTTGGCTACGAGGAAAGGTTTTTAGACTCTGGCTGGGATGTGCTACATCACCCACCATATTTACTCCTTTTGACTATTTACTATTCAGGTCGCCGCAAAATTATTTTAACGGAAAGAACTTTGAGTCTTTGTAAGTCCTGAAATTCATATTGAACAGTTTTTTGCGGAGAATCCCGAGATGTTTTGGTAGGATTGAATTTTCCACTTACAAGAAAAATGACAAATGATTGCGTAAAAAATGGTGCATACATTTAATCCATACATAAAGATTTTGCTTCTGAATTTTTATTAAAAAGGGCTACGAACTTTTTGGACAACCAAATACTTTTTGAATTGGAATTTTGTATTTTTCCTTCTTCTGTGGTGTCCCAAATGTAAAATTTCATTAAAGTATTTAGAAAATATAAAAAAGAAGTATTTATATGGAAGTATTCATAAGCGATAACAAAAAGGGGAAGTAACTTTGGGACAAAGATCTCATTAGGAAGGAAATTGATTTTTTTAATTAGAATATATAATTTATATATAATTTTATACTTGTTCAAGAAAGAGTCTCAAATAACAATTTTCATACAAAATATTTACAATTATTACATTTATTAAATATTTAAGGTTCATAAGTGATGTTTCCTTTCACGGATATTTTCCTTTTGTTCATCTAAATTATTTAGAATAAGAATTCTCTAGAAATACAAAATGTTGAAGAAATAACAAGAAATAAAAATAGCATTAAGAAATGTAATTAAAAATGCATAAGGAAGCATTAAAATATTTATTACATCTAATAATCAATTATATTTCTAATTAATAATATTATATGTATTAACAAGTACTTTTATTATTTTCATTTATATTACAAGTTTGATCGTCCTCAGGACAATCTTTGTCAAAGCTTTCGTAAGATTGCATCAGTCTATTAATTATTGACTTTAATCTTATTTTCTGAGCAAATGAAGAAATAAATAATTTGTTAAAATATCTACTCAAAATTTTATTGGATAAAAATTAAAATGATTATTAATTATTTAAAAATATTGCAAACTCATCTTTAGAAATAGGTGAAGTTCTTCCTTTGCAACATCTGCATTGATCAAGAATCTTACTCGATCTACTTAACTGTGTGTTTTCACTAATCCGTGTTTTGAGATGACGATTTTGTTCTCCAATGTACGAGTTTTTACACCCGTAACAGTTAAATTTGTACACAAGATTAGCATCCATTAAATTTTCAGTTTTGGATTTCATGGTAAGGTAATTTCTTACTTTGGATGTTACTGACACTATTTTAACATTATCGATATTTTTATGTTATTGCAAGTAGCGTTTATGCCACTTTCATTATTATCAAATTCCGAAGTCATAATTTAACACCACAAAATTTATTAATATCAACTATAGGAATTGATGAATATCGAATTCGGCCGACAAACTGCGAGTACTTATTGACGGATTTGTCTCGACAAAAGTGTCGAAATATATGAAGTAGGGACTCTGTGAATTTATTGACAAGATTTTGTTTTAGCCATCGGAAGAGAAAGAAAGAGAAAAAATGATAGTAACTTTCGACTATATCCAAATCAAAATAATTCCATTGTCACCATTCCGAATTATTAATTTATCAAATTACGAACCTTTTCATAGTACTATTCTGAGTTAATTCACATATCAAATTATGAGCAATTTTATTAATCACTGATATTTGATCGAAAAAACTTTAAGATCCCAAAATGGGAAAAAAACGGAAAATTCGAAGTTCCCGAAAAATGTTAATTACAAGAAATCTACTTATAAATTATAAGTAGTTTATATTGATTTTTATTGTTTTTTTAATTAAAAATTTTTAAATTTTAAAAACTTTGTTGGTAAAGTAAAGTTTTGTCTGCATAAAGAATGGATATAAAAATTTTACTTTTTTTGATTTACTAGTTTACAGTTTGGTTTATCTAAATTAATTCTTTATCTAAAACTATTTATTAACCAGATCTAGATTAATATAAGGTTAATACAATATAATGGGATTAATTAATATAAGTCTTGATTTATATATTTCCTGATTCATCTGTTTATAAAAGTATTAAAACACACTAATCAAAAACTCTCAATAAGCATTGGTCAAGATTGCCGTTTGAACATTGCACATTGATCCCTTTGCATTTATGTACAAGGGGGTGAATGAATATATTAGTCAGTGGCGAAGATGGTTGATTTGTCGAAATATATGAAGTAGGGACTCTTTGTGAATTTATTGACAAGATTTTGTTTTAGCCATCGGAAAATCACATAATTTAGTTACAAAGTAAATGTAATAGATCGATTAATGTATAAATTGTTAATTAAAATATATATTTATTTATATACATATATACAAATGTGTGTGTATTAAAATGGGCTTCGAAATTGTGCTGTTTAAATATTTTAATAGTGTTTTTATGTTGGATTTCGGATTGTAAATTTAAAGAAATAAATATAGTTTTGAAAAATTATATTTTTTGAATTATCATTCAATTGAAAATCTTTTTCTCCGCACTCCAAACATCCCATACAACCATTATTCGGAACCTTCAGTATAAAGAACACCAATTCGACTTCATATTTTTATTAACACAACAATTTTGATTGTCCTTAAGACAATCTTTGTCAAAGCTTTCGTACGAGTTCATTCTCAATAAATTGATTAATGACTTTAATCTTATTATTTTTAGAAAATGGTGATATAAATAGTTTGTTAAAATATTTACTCAAAACTTATTGAATAAAAGATAAAATGATTATTGACTATTTTAAAAAATATTAATTCGATTTGTTTATTAAAAATAGTACATAAAATCAATTAACTTATTTAGAATTTTACAATTATTTTAAATTAGAAATAAATTTAAACATTACATATTTTAGATAATGAGAATTAAAATATTAATCATCCATCTTGGTAGGAGAGACACATTTCCAAATCAACACTCAACATTCAAACACAAAATATCAAAATATTCAAAATAATCCTGACATTCAAGAAATGAACAAGAAAAATAAATGTGGTCAAGAGACCTGCACGAACTCAACGAAATGCAAAACAAGCGACAAATTAGTAACTGTTCTTGGCTATTTCACAAGTTTAGCTGTGGTGGATTGCAACGGATTTGGAAGTGTGATGAGAATTTAGTTGTCTACGATGACCGGAAACGCAAAAAGCAATGGCTGAGTCCGGGTCAACTTGGAAAACGGACACCTCGAAGTGATTTGCAAAAGAAAAGGTGATGCTCTGCGTCTGTTGGATGTCAGCAGGACTTGATCATTGGGAACGCCTTCCGCATTATCAAACCATCACTTCAAAAGTTTACTGCACTCAATTAAACCTCCCTCAGACCGATTTGCGTGTTCGTGATATCAATACGGTTCGGACGCGCAAAAGTCTTGAAAAATTGAGGTTGGGTGTTTTTAAATACTCACCATATAGTCGAGATATTGCTCCATCCAATTATCATCTTTCCCGGTCACTGGAACATTTCATTCACGTCATTGAAGATTTACACATGGAACAAACCTTTCACAAGTATTTCGACCTGAAAATACCAGCGTTTATCACCGCAGAATTTTCTTTTTGCCGCTTTGTTGAAGAAGAGTAATCGAAAGTAATGATGATTACATTAATGAAAATGGTATTGTAAAAATTATTCTTATAATAAAATTTTAATTTATAGACGAAAGTTTCGTTCCAACCTAATAAATAATTATATGTCATAAATCATTAATTTTCTAATTTTTAATTTTTATTTTATTTTATTATTTACTGATAGAAATTAAATTCAAGTAATTTTTACTACTAAAAAAATAATGTTTTTTTATTTTTAAAATATTTTTCTACGAAAATTTATCTATTTTTTAAATTTATTTATTAGAAGAAAATGAAAGAAAATATTTAGAAAAAAAAGAAATTGAATTAATAATTTCGAAAAAAAATAAATAAAAATAATCAAAAATATTATAATAATGGATTTTTAGTATATTTTGTTTTAATTGTTTTATTATTTTATATATATA
>MQRK01176749.1:22705-41015 GCA_001938485.1 Girardia tigrina
TGTCTGAATTGATGGTTTCATTCCTCGGAAGGAGTTCAAAAAACACAATTCCTTTAAAATCCCACCAGACGGAAAGCATAACCTTTTTTTGGTGAATTTCTGCTTTTGGGATCGTTTTGACAGGCTCACCACGTTTTGTCCACGATCGTCGGCGTTCCACATTGTTGTAAACAATCCATTTTTTGTCACCCGTAATCAACCGCTTCAAAAATGGATCACTTTGTTCTCGCTTCAAAAAGGGAATCGCAAATGTCTACGTTTCACCAAATTAATTTCTTTCAGTTCATGTGGTAACTACATATCGAGTTTACTGACGAATCCAAGTTTCTTTAAATGACTTCCAACACTTGATTTTGATATTTCCAGAGTCTCGGCAACCTCTCTTGTCATCATATGTGGATTAGATTTGATCAGTGCTGTTATTTTGTCGCCATCAACTTCAACTGGTCGACCGGAACGTGGTGCATCTTTCAGATGAAATTTTTCAGAACGAAATTTAGAAAACCAGTATTGACACAGTCGAAGTTGTAAGGAGTCACTACCATATACAAAACATATCTTCTTATGAGCTTGCACAGCGGTTTTCCCTTTGCGAAAATAATGCAACAAAACATGACGAATATGCTCATTTTGATTTTCCATTTCGAATTGACGATAAATTAATAAATTAAAACAAAATCAATTAATATTTTGTATAAACAGAGTCTGAAAATTGAGGTTTCACAATATATAATTGAATTTAAATTTTATCACATCGTTTTATATTTTCAAGCTTTTTATTAGGACGTACTCAAAAACGTAATGACTTTTTGGTCAACCCAATAACTTTAAAACCCATTTATGACAGAAAACCTGTGTTGTTTCATTTATTAAATCCTGATCATTTGTGGCACCCACCGATCAGAAAAATTCAGAAAAAGAAAAGTAAATAATAAAAACCGAAAAACTCTTTGCTGAGATACAACACTTCAATAATTTAAAAGGTACATTTCTTTTGTACATCTTTGTACATTTGATCCTCTTTTTATGCGAATTTGAAGTTATGCGGATATATTCTTTCGAAAACATATGGGACCCTTCTTTTATTTTAAGTGTGATTCAGGTGCTTCTTCATGTGCCGAGGAACGCATCTACCCGTGCAAAGAGGACCAACTGTATGAGTATAATTATAAAACTAATCCTCGGAAATCATTTCAACAAAATTTGTATTTAAATTGTTTAATTAATTAAAATATTGTAAATTAATTTCGATATATTAAATGAATAATTCAGAATTCATTGTATTTGGAAGCTTTCCTTTCTACTTACAACTCCTCGAAGAATGTAAAGGAGGCAACAAAAGTTTTTTCGTATTAATTAAAAAGATTTCACCAAACGAATTTCCACAAATAAATAATTATATTAGGGAAATAAATCCCAAAATATAAATTAATATTGTCGGATTTAATTATGAGAATGAACGTTAATTAAGTCCTAATTTATATTATTATACAACTTGACTTAAGAAAAGTATTTTATTTATTTATTTCATTTCTTGTATTATATATTCATTCATGTATTTTGGGTTTTTTAATTAATAATAATAATTTTATAATTTTAATTTAATTGAATCTTCACATTTTAAGAACCGTATGACTCGGCATCGTGGATGGTCATACTCATTTTTAGTGTTCACTGTTGTGGAACGGCCATGTTCATTTACGAGTGGCTCAGTCCCAAAGGTCTTGACAGGGGAAATGTGCCTCCCAGGGGTAATTTCATTGTTATTATTTTGGCATGTTTTGAAATTAAATTTCAAAATTAATAGTTTTTAATATCGAATTATAATTATTGGAGAATTTATGGCCATATGGCAAGTGTGGATTAATTTATTTTTTTTCACTAGAGCATAAATTCTCTCTGTTTCGCGCTCTCTGGCTGATATGGGCGATGCTGTTCGGTGCAGCTGTAAATGTCGATTCCCCCAGAGGTATGGCAAGTCGATTTTTAGGATGTATTTGGGCCCTGTTCGGGCTCGTTTTCCTGGCGAGCTACACAGCAAATCTTGCAGCTTTCATGATTGCCAAAGAAGATCATTATGACTTGACAGGTTTAAATGATTGGAGGGTGAGCCAAAGATGTATTTGATTTTAATCATTATATTTTATATATTTATTTATTATTAATTAACCGAAGAAAATAAATATAATAAATTTTAAATTAAGGAATTTATTTTTGATTATTCTTCCAATGTCAGAAAGATCAACATTAGTGTTAACATTAGCAAAAGTGTGATCCGATACTCGTCCATATCTTAACAAATCCGTTGAGAGTGATGTTTGAATATTAATTTTCGGATCAGATGATCCTTATACAGTTAAACATCCTTTTATGAATATATTAGATAAAATTTATAAACCACTAAACTAAAGATTCGGGGTACGCAACAACTAGTCACATCTTTAATGTAGTAATACATTTAGATCCATAATAAAGTTAAAAATTTCTACATTAAAAAGATGATATTTTAACCGAAGAAAAACGTAAACCACATATGTATTAACATTTTTAATCATAATGTCAATAATGCCATGAGCATAGCTCAGATACTCCAATAAAGTATGTCCATATGCATGGGGATGGTAAACGTCGCCAATATCTCTTCCTTCAGCCGAATATCCAGTACATAATAAATATAATATTTTTTCAGATTCATAATGAAGGAAGATCATCAGTAATTCAAAAGCTTTCCGTAGGAATACGGTCTATTAAGAAAATTAATTGAATTTTCATTACATTTATTTGCATCACAATTTGAATTGCCGCTAGAACAATTCTCCGTAAAACTTGCGTAGCTCGTCATCGTTCTTGATTGATATTTTTTAATAATATTCTGTAACGTCTTATTATTCAAACAAATTTAAATTACAATTTAATAATTACAAAAATAATTTATACTTTAAATTAAAATAAATTTTATTTATTTTAAGAAAATTATTATTAAAATATTATTTATGAAATATTAATTTAATTTTAAAATTGGTTGTTTAAATTTTAATAATTGATTAAACATCTCGACGTTTTAAAATATTTAAAATATCAATCTTCCATCTGGGTGGGAGACACACAATCCTGAAACAACATACCAAACAACACACAATAAGTACCATTCAAAAATATTCCTCACACGGTCAATGACCATTCTCCTCAAATCAAGCAAACTTTTCATAAATAACTTGAAATATCGTGTTTCTCGAAATATAAGACACTGTCTTATTAATTTTGATGAAAAAATTACAAGTAGATCGTATACTAGCATATTTTCGAAATTAGAAATCTTAGAGTTTTGAAATATTTAGAAATTAGAGTCTAAATTTTGGACTAGGTCTTATACGGGGGATATCTTATATTGTTGAAACACGGTATGTTCTCAAATAACATTCATCAGTGAACCTTAAAAGTTTGATCAAAAAAATTATATTTTTTGTTCTTAACACTACAATAAGTTTCTGTTTTTTTATTTATTTTTTGGTGTCAAGCACTAGAGCAAATAAAAATGCTTAGACAGGAAAAGGTCAAGTCCATCACTGATCGTATGTGTAGATATTGGGTTGTTACGAAAAAAACGGTGTTTTTAAGATATTTTGTGATAGTAATGTAGGCGTTTTGAAGGTTTACTTTTGTAATGCTGAAACCTCCCAATGCTGAAATCAACATTTGACCCCTATGGGATCACGACCCCATATTTTGTGTTCTCAAAATCTGCCGCACCCTATACATTCATGATTTAGGGGTAAATATGTTATTAGATAAATGTTGATGTTTTTTTATTAAATTACTGTTCTGTTTAAAATTCCAAATAAACAGGAATTTTATTTGAACACGATGGATTATTCTTTACTCATTTATAGTTTCAGAAGCCTTTGGATTGTAAACCTGAATTTCGATTCGCCACTATTCCCAACAGTGCTTCCGAAGATAACATTGCTTTAAACTACCCCGATATAGCCAAATATATGAGAAGATACAATAAAAGTAGTGTGGAGGAAGGAATTAGAGCCCTGAAGCAAAAGTAATTTATTTGTAATGCAGTACTTCCCTTAATTACTAATAAGAGAAATTGATGCTTTCATTTACGATTCAAATGTACTTGAGTATCGAGCGGCTAAAGATGACGGATGCAAATTGCGAACAGTTGGCAATCTATACGCCGTAACCGGATATGGAATCGCGTTTCCGAAAGGATCAAAATGGTATTCTAAAGTCAATGATCTCATAATGCAGTATCAAAAATACGGTGAGTATTTCGTAGCCACTGCCTTTGGCTAAATGCTTCGTGAAAACTTTCTGGAAAACCGGATATTAAAATCTCTTGTTTTCTTTTGCGATGCATATACTTTTTTCTCGACTGCTCAATAATTACGAGAAGAAAATTACAAACTGCTTTTCTTTAATAATATATATTATTAAAATTATTTTTTTTCAGATTTACTTCATCGATGGAAGTCGTTTTGGCTGACGGGAGCGTGTAAGAAAACTGATAAATTGGCGAATACTAATCGGACTTTGGGAGTACGGAATTTTATCAGCGCATTTATCCTATTATTGACGGGACTGATTATGTCGACAATACTGCTCATCATGGAACATCTTTTCTTTCGCTATCTGCGGCCGAGAATGAGCAATCTAGATCAATATGGATGCTGTGGTCTCATTAGTCTTGTGAGAAGGGTTTTGTAATTCATTTCGATAACTTTGTCTTTAACAACTAACCTTTTAAATTAGCCCCTAGTATAACGAATGGGGAAAATTTGCTAATTCCTTTGAAGATATCGGAAGAATTAAAAGTTACTTGAAACAATGTTTGGTCTAACACTGTCATTGTGTGACTACTTTAATACTATCGGGTTCGGATTCAAAATTAAAACTCATTACACAAAAATTATTTCTATCACACTTTCAAAAAAATAACATTAAAATCACATTTTTATTTATTCCCCTTTATTCGTTTTTAAAATAATTTTTATTAAATTCAGATAAAAGTTACAAAATTATATTTTAGTTTATTATCATTTCAAAAATCAAAAATTATATTCTCAGTAAAATTAAAATGTACTTTTATAACTTTATAATAAATCTTTTTATTAACTTTAATTTAAATTTTAATAAATCCATTGTAAAATTTATTTTATTTTTACATAATAATTTATAAATTAAATAGGGAAAATCTTATTTTAACCTACTATAACTCTACTTTACGAAATGTAATTGTTGAGTTATTAATTTGATCAAATTTTAAATTCAAAAATTTTATGAACTCACAAAAGCTCCTAACACGTATTGATATATTATTTGAATTCATTATAAGCACTAATAATTTGTATTATAAACAATAATCGAACATATTTTCTACTTTATTCCTAATTTAATAATCAATTCGTTTAATAATCAGTCGTTCGATTAAATTAATAGTCAATAAAAAATAATATAATCCAATTTTAATGATAAATCCTTTCTTTAAATCATTAATTTAATTTGTTTTAATTTACTCTGTTTTATTTTAAAATAATGTTTAATGCAAATTAAATTATAATACTTTTATTTTTCTTTTAAATTTAAGTTTAAATTGTATAAACATTGTTCAAAATATTTTATTTGAAATCATTAACGTGCACAATTAGAAACCGCTTAATGAGAGAAATGTTTGAAATGATTTTGTTATTTTCTCTCATTATTATGCATACTTCTACATGCAAATGTGGAATATTGTGCTGTTGATGAAATTCTATTTGGAATCAATTTAAATGTTTTGTTCTGATTTTTAATAAAAATTTTAATCAACAGACAACAATTTATCAATATGCACGAATCTGGAATGTATTTGAAATGTTTTTATACATTTAATCTTAATCTTTATACATTTAATTTAATCATTTTTCAACTTTAATCTTAAAAAAAGAGGGTAGAACGAATTCAAGAACATGATAAAAGAATGTGAGATCAATATTGTAGAACACAGAAAAACATGTAAATGTGATATTAATATTGATAATTTAAAGATTCTGTAAGCATTTTGATTAGGTCGCGTTGCCGTAAAATCAATGTTCAATCGGCAGTCACAACCAGCTGATGAGAATTTTTGATTAGCATGATTTCATGCAATCGAATACATAATCATAATTTTTTGCATTGACATTAGGGTAACTTAAATTGTTAATCAGTGATATGAGGGGTTAATTTAAATTTGCATCTCACCAAAATAATTTATTATTTTTTTAATTAAAAAGGTAAAATATTTTAATGTTAATATGCTTATTAAATATTTTAAAATTAAAAATGATATAATAAAGCAACTATTAAAAAACAAATACTTATTTAAAAATAAAATATGTTTTTAATGTGTTTTTTAAATATTTAAAAAATTAAAAATGATATAATAAAAGAAAATCATAAAAAAATTAAATACCTATTTAAAAACAAAAAATGTTTTTTAATGTATCTAATAAAAATCTTAAAATTAAAAATGATAAGAAAACCATTAAATATTTATTTATAAATAAAAATATTTTTACAGTCATAACAATTTATATATTTTAATATCAGTTATGAAACAATTTTAAATAAATTTTAAAATAAATTTTTAGCTTTAATGTGAAATGTATTTAAGAAATTTGCAAGATTTTAAAAATTGAATCGAAAAGAATTTAATAGATTAATTTGTGGCGAGATAATTAAATTATCAGAAAAATTTGTTTAAGTATGTGAATTGTTGTTATATTAATAAATTTTGGTGTTAAATTATGAGTTCTGAATTTGAACATAATGAAAGTGGCATAAACACTACTGACAAGTGACTTGAAGATAACGCTTGATCCATAGAAATATATTGTCTAGATATGCTTTTAAATGGATTAATTGTGTTCTTATTAATCTTAAATATTTATATTTTATATTGATTTAATATTTTACAAATCTATTTTAAATTTATAATTCTTTAAATCTCAATTAGCGAAATGAAAATCATAATAAGTTCACCACCGTAATGGAATTCATCTCGTCATTTACAACATCCTTCTACCCTGATAGTAGGATTTGATGTCAGCCTATTTTTCAATAAAATTCTTACCGATATTCGGTTCAAAGAATTAGGTCACATCCTCCCAGAACTAAAATCTTTCCATTATGATATTTTCTTCAGTTTTGCCAAGGGAGGCAAGTGTCTCGAATATTTGTGTTTTCTTAGCAAAACTGTAGGCGATTTTTACACATGTCTGATGAAAGGAATTTGTTGACTTTCTGTTTATTTTATTATTATCAAATAATGTAGATTAACAGCACTGACAAATGTCTAAAGTAAGTAACTCGCCCAACAGAATTTTAAATAAATTTAACTTAAATTAAATTAAGAATTATAAAACAGATACTTATGTCAACCAGATTTAAAAGCATTTTACCGTTTTACATAAGCTGGCCCTTCTAAAATGTATCGTTCAATTTGATCATCCCTTAAACTACCAAAATCAAGGTTTGAGTGTAGAAAATGGATCTTGAAGAATATAGTAAGTTTTAGAGTATGGAAAGCTTTCAGCATATCTTTCTTGTCATAGTTTGTCATTCTTCAAAGCTTTTTTTGCAGTTAGCTCATGACCATCTAACAGTGTTTCAATTTACAAGTTTTTCTCAAAGTGTCTTATTTCTTTGGTGAATTTTATCCGTGGTTCGAGTTTGATTCAGGCCGCTGCTGAGTTTCCGGTCAATGTGGATAGAAAACATATTCGTATTACCTAAAAAAATTCATTATCAGGCAAAAATTGCACCCCCTGTACAGAATATTATTTTTTGTTTTACAAGAAAACTAATTCACTAATTTTGTTTAAAAACTCATTTAACCCTTCGTAACTCAATAGAGAGAACTGTCTAATTCATCATCCTACCACCAACGCCACCTGTAGGTACTATTAAATCACCGATGTTGTATAGATCGGTGTGTAACAGATATGCGACAGTGAATCAAAATGTGATATGTTAATAGTTAGAAATCCTGTAAGAGTTACAACAGTTTGTTACAGAAGTGTCACACCATGTTACGAAGGGTTAAGGTTTAAACTGTGATTTGTAATCTAGATCTCTCTTTTTTAAGTAAAAACTTTTGTTCTGGAGTTACTAACACTTTTTATTCTTTTGATTGCAATCTAATTCACAAAAATAAATATTTGCACTATGAACAAATAAAAATTTTAATTTTTAGTATTTTTCATTTGATCTGATTTAACACAGTCTTCGATGGCCTTCTCAAATTCGCTTGTGACCCTTTTAGTGGCCATGATGTCCAGGTTGAGAGGCATTGCTTTAACTCATATTAAGAAAATACTGTTGATGTGGGCAGTTTAATAACTGTGCCCGTCTGATTGACTTCATACTTAACTCCATGTCTGTGCCATAAATTATTTTTATACGTTTGAGAAGTAAAAGACGCATTGACTTAATTGCACCTGTTTTGTAACTTCTTACAACTATTAACACAACTTACTTAACTTACAACAATAGAGATGGATAACAAAATGCTTAAGTAGACCCACTTAAAGTTTCTAATTACGGTCGATGGTATTTGTCGTTAACATCTTGACATTTATTTTCGTTTTCCTTTTTGTAAGGTGACTCAAAATGTTCGTCCTTTGATCATCCTATATCTATCCCATGTTCATTCTAAGTCAGGCGGAATGAAACAGTAAATGTGTAACTAACAATAGCGGATAATTTATTCACTACTTATTCCTTGGAATATATATAATATTTATTCTCCCATATCCACAGAGTAATTATAAATCCAAACAATACTCGTCGAATTTATCTCCCGAAACTCGCAATTGAAGAAGGATTAAAAACGTCTGCCAATGTCGACGAGGTATAATGTTTTGTTTGCATAGTTTCAAATTTAGTTTTCCCATCTCTTTCTTCTTCAGGATTATTAAATAAACAATTATTTCAATGATTCACGACTTCAAAGTATTTCGTAAACATATTTAATAAGTTATTTATTTATTATCATAATTTAATAACTTATAAGTAGAGTATTGGGCAATTAATGATCGAATGTTCGATTTTTATAAGATATTTATTATCTTCAAAATTCATATAATTCATTATTGTTTCATTAAAAACATTTGGTCACGTACCAAATCATTGTTCTCTTTTCTTTTCAAAAGTCACCAAAATCAATAAATTTCAATTTAATTTTCAGGATATTTTGTAGTAATTAGTTAAATTTATTTGCATCCTAATTTCTTATTAAATTCGAAAATTCCTATTCTGTCGAATCGACTCTACAATTATCAAAAAAGAACCGAGCAAAATACGTCAATCGATTTATTGTCACTGTTTTCTTTATCATTTTCGAGTCCACTTTTACTAGTATCAATATCGACAGTCGGTTCAATTAACTTTTTGTTTTGGAACAAAAATCCAAAATCGATTGATCGATCATTTCTCTGCAAATTAATTAAAACTTCCTGTGACAACATTGTTTATGGGTGTAAAAATCAGTTTGCCGTAGGTCGTACCAATAAAAATAATTATCTGGCAAACTGGTCGTTACTAATATTAGATGAATCAGATAAAAAAACAACGAACTTTTTGATAATGATGGTATTTTAGTAAACGCAAAATGATAGTTTCAGTAAATTATACCAACTCGCTCAAATATAACAACATCCAAAATAACACAGGCGAAAAAAATATAACTTCAGTAATTCGCAAACACTGCAAATAACAACGAAAATGGCAGTCTATGTCGACAAAATAAATTGGATAGTCACTTGGTGATATTATGTGTGATTCCAAATCCAAAAGGAAATGCCGTTAAGCAACGCTAATAATTTGATTTGATTTTTGAATTTGTGATCAATTTTTAATTGATTGACTTCAAATTATATATTTTATAATTTTTAATTGCCTATGGTAATTATAAAATTTAATTTCATAAAAACTAAAAATGAATTGCAATAAAAGCTCAAGTCCTTTCCACAAAAAAAACTAAATGTCTAAACAAAAAAAATAATCCCACAAACGAATACGATAAATTTTCGTTTCAATTTGAAAACCGTTAATAATAATCAAAAGAAAAAATAAAAATAAAAGATCAAGAAATTACATCATGACATTTTTGCAAAATACACATACAATCCACGCACACTCACACCAACAGATAGTAGTCACACAAAAAAATAAAAAAAGCCTGTCAACAAAAAAATGGTACGAGTTCTGTGAGGTTAATACAATGGGTATAATTTGATTCATATACCCTTGCCTCATAAGTTTTGTCGCAAAAAAACACCAAAATAATATAAAATATTTTATCAATCGTCCACGTCATGCAAATGCGAAAAGTAGTCGCCATTGTGCTCAATACATCTCAGCCAACGTCCAGGGAGGCTGCGTATTCCATTTTGGAAAAAATCACGCGGTTTCTTGTCAAACCAATGTAGAAGATCTTCGTTGATATCGTTGACACCGGCATAATTCTTTCCTCTAAGTGCACATTTCATTGGAGAGAATAGATAGTAGTTAGATGGTGAGAGATGGGGGAGTATGGTGGATGTGATCGTACGGTGAATCCAATCACATTCAGCTCGTTTTTGGAGTTAGCAGCCGTATACGGACGAATATTATCGTGAAAATAATGAACATTGGGGTTTCCTCCATGGAGCAACCAACTGCGCCTCTGCTGAACGGTGATAATGAGACGATCCAGCTGAGTACAGTAGACATCTGCATTGATTGTAGCATTTGGAGGTAAGACATCTAACAAGAGCAGTCATTTACTGACCCAAAAGACGGAGGCGAGATGCTTTCGGTTTGTCAGTCTTCGTGCCGGTGTTGCAAGTGGGTTTTCATCCCATTTTCTCCATGATCTATTGTTGAAAACGTCTTCATTGTCCCAGTACACCCATATCTCATCGCAGGTGATGATTTTGGACAGAAAATCATTCCGGTGATAACTATTCAATAGCTGTTGACAAATTCTTTTGCGATTATCCTTGTTCTGTTGTGTCACAGCGTGTGGCACCCTACAATTTTCCAGGTATCGGAATCCCATTGCATTCAAGTGCTGGCACATCGTGGTTTTATTCTGATCAATTCCATCTGCAATGTTCCTCGTTGTTGCACGCTTGTCTTCAGTCAGAAACTCGATTATCTTCTCGTCTATGTTAAGAGAGGGCCGCTCTTTGCGGACTTGATCGTCTGTGTTAAAGTTGTTTTCACGAAAATTGGAAATCCACCTTTAACATGTTCTCTTTGAGATTGTTCCAACTCCAAGGGCCGTGTTAATTTCGTCATTCATCTGTGAGGGTGTTAAATACCTTTCCAGCAATAATAAATTAATTTACGAATATCAGAGCGATTAAAATCCATTAGGATGATGAATATGTGCGAAATTTACGAAAATGCTATTATTTTATTAAAACAAAAATTTATTTAGAACAGAAAATAAAAATTATTGGACTTAAGTAGATGTTATTTTATCTAATTCACATTTTATTAGGGATTGCAAATATATAAGAATTATTTATGTGATGCAAGGATATCTGGAGTTAACATATATATAAGTGTGCGACAAAACTTATGAGGCAACCCTATATAAGCCTTTCAGGTTCTCCATTTGAGTTTGTGGCACGTCTAAATTTTTGAGAACTTTATTTGAGTTATTAAATAAATTTGGTAGCTTAATATGCTCGATATATTTGGCGAATCGGTTTTTTTAATTTTAGAAAGCTTTACAATACTTTTTGTAAATTAAGGCAAATGGATTGTCGAATGATACATCACGTATTCCAAAATCGTTTTATGATTTGTCACAACTTATACGGGTTTTAAAATTATTGATTCATTCCCTTAAATCAGAAATTTACATCAGTCATAAAAGTTTGTGAAGTTAATAGTAGGACCGTTCATATGCTGGTCATTGACTAACTCGGAAAAGTTCGGTCAACCATTCAATTTTCCGCTCAATCGAACATAATCGAAAACTTTCCTTTAGTAAGTTTCTTAAACACTTCTTAACCATACGATCTGTGGTAAATAAATCTGGATATAAATAGGATTGGCATTTTTATTGACCATTAGAAAGCGTTGATTGCTTTCGAGCTGGATGTTTGAGCGAAGTACTACTGCGTCTTGTCTTGGTTTTACATTTGACATTTCTATAGCAAAAAGGTATTTGTTCCTCTCTTTTTCTTTCATTTTCTTACAAAAAACAATAAAATAATTCAATAAACGGGGCAAAATTGAAAAATATTTCAATAAAGCATATTATTAAGTGTTGAACGTACGAAAAAGACAAAATCAGGACAGACTCGCACCAAGACTGTCCTGA
The DNA here is from genome assembly GCA_001938485.1 of Girardia tigrina. NCBI lineage: Eukaryota > Metazoa > Platyhelminthes > Tricladida > Dugesiidae > Girardia > Girardia tigrina. The sequence continues at coordinate 35,058 of MQRK01176749.1, forward strand.
GATGATGAAGACTGCCCTAAATCGACTAAATCAAATCTTTCGTAGGATATAAAAGATAAAAATATTCATTATTTCTCTGTCTCCGGCATAGTCATGTCTTCGTACTGTTTTACTTGATAAGGAAATTGTCTCATAATAACGACTTTTTGTGGTTGAAGAGGCAAAAAATATCGTTATTTTAACACATTTTTAAAACATTACAGACACTTTTGCGAAATTAGCTTTTGGATTGCAATGGGAAACGTCCCTACTTACGTGGAATAGAATAAACAATTTATTATTTATCCATCTTCATTTCCTAATTCATTATTTTTCCTTTCAAAAGAAGGAGAATGAAAATATTTGTGTTAAGTAATGAGGGAAACTGTAACCAGTCGGAGGGCCGGTATTTGGATATCCGAATAATTAATTTTGGTTACAATTTATCTAATAAGAAAATTCGAGGATTTGCCAAAACATTTTCCTAAGCATAAAGAACATTCCGAATTCGATAAAAAAATATATTATTCAAAATATTAAGAAATAATCTTTTAAAGCTTTTTGTAATTTTTTCTTTTAATAAATTGTTTATAACTAACTATTGTCAGAGAAAGTATTTTAATAATATATTATTCGGTTGTCCGGATAGTCCGTGTAGATTGTCTAAATATAACACTGACCTGTGTCAGAATATGTCAAAGACATAGAAAGCATGTGAATATGTTTATATATGATGAAAGATGATAGTCTGACGCATCTTTAGAAAATTTGTTTGTCTAATTTGATTTGTATCTGATATGCACCGATTTGAAAAGAAAAGAAAACAAGGAACATTTTTGGTACTTGATGCTTTCCGATTTCAAGAAATGCAAAAATGCTACTCAAGCAAAAACAAGATATGTGGTGTTTACGGAGAAAATGTTTCAACTGACAGAACAGTTCGTAAGAAGTTCACTAATTTCAGAAGTGTTAATTTCAACCTAAAAGACCAGGAGTGCTCTGGCAGACACTCCAACACTGATGGTGACCCTGATCAGTGCTGTAACTGGAGACCCTGATCGAGACCAATCTTCACTAAACGACCAGTGAATTAGCAGAAATATTGAAGATACTGAAAACCACCGTCAATGAACCTTTAGTAAAGCATAATTAAGTGAAATTTTACGATTTATGGGATCCGCATAATCTGAGCAAAACAAATCTGATCGATCGCATATTCATTTCTGATTTGCTTTACAAACGCAACGAAAATGCATCGTTTTTCAAACAAATAGTAATGGATGACGGAAAATTGATTTTCCGTAACAGTATAAAGAGAAAAAGATATTGGGGTTAGCCAAATGAACAATCATTAGTCATTCTCCTACCAAATAGGGAGTTCAACGGTAATACCGTTACTGGTAAAAACCGGTAATTATTGGTAAAGTTTTTTTAACGGTATTACCGGTAAAATGATTTTAGGTAACGGTAAATTACCGAAAAATTTTAACAAAAAGTACTTTTGTTAAAAAATGTTTTACATGAAAATAACTTGCAAAATATACTTCTAGCATTTAATATTATTACAATTTTTCTAAAAGATAAGTATTATTTCATTAAAATTTTACTTTTTTTAAAACATAAAAATCAAATTTTGAGTTTTGTTATTCTATGAAATACAATTGTTATTCTATGAAATACTTGTTGAAATAGTGTAGCATTCAAAAAAAATTTATTTTTTGAAATACAATTTTTATATTTTAAGTAATCCGATTGAATCAATCATATTCAAAGAACGGCTACTGCAGAATATAAAAGAAAAAAAGCATTAAGAAACACATTAAAAAACAAAATAATGATATTTATACCGACAACAATAAAGTAATTCAAAGTGAAGTGGATTATTTCATCGAAGAAAATATATTAGGTCCAAATCTTCTAAAGGTTTTTCATATCTTACGAAGCATCCGTCCGACAACGGTTGAATCAGAGAGGGCGTTTTCAGCAGCTAGATCATTTGTTACAGAAATAAGATCAAACCTTATAGATAATATAATCGATGCATGTTTTTTAAAAGGATATTTTTTGAAACTAAAGCTGATTGTTTGGAAATAAAATTTGAGAATTTTAATATTTCTTGTTGCTTTACCAATATATTTATTAGTAATTATACTTTGTAAAATCAGATTTATTTTCGGGTGAATAATTTTACCGGAAATTACCGGTAAATGCTAAATATAATATGGTAATAACGGTAAACGATTTTGTCGGTAATTTTGAACACTCTACTACCAAACAACGAGACGATTAATTTAGACAAGTACTACTCCAAACTGGGTTAATTAAAAGCAGCAATCCAGGACAAATACCCAGAATTAGCGAACAGGAAGGACGATGTGTTGCACCATGACAATGACAGATCATTTATCTTTTGGTCACGAGGAAAACATTGTGGGACCTTGGCTGGGATATACTGCTCCACCTACAATATTCTCCGATATTGCCTCTGCCGACTATCACCAAATCAGGTCTCTGTAAAATTATCTTAATGGAAAGAACTTTGAGTACTTGGATGTCTCAAATCTCATCTTGAAAATTTTATTCTGAGAAATATGAGAATTTTTGGAAGATGAAATTTTTCAGGTGTATACATTGTTGACTAAATATATAAAGATTTTGCTTTTGAATTTTTGTTTAAAATCAACATGAACTTTCCGGACAACCAAATATAACTGAATTTTGATTGTTAAAAACATTGATTGGCGTCGTTAAAAATATAACTGGAAATAACTTCGTTCTTATTAGAATCCTTTCTTAGAATGATCTCGTCTTATTCGTTGTAAAATTATATTTATTAATAGTTATCGCATTCTTTATTTTTTAATATTATTTTTAATATTTTATCAACATCCATTTACGTTGATCGTTCACTAAACGAAGGGGGTCTTCTGTTACAATATAATATAATCTTTATATATCTAAAATTATAATTTATTTCTTATATTTATTGTTTTATCTAATGACTTTATTGCTTTTTTGAGTTAAGATTTGAAAAATGTAAAACAAAAAATATAATGTTATCCGAACAAAACAATCAATAATCATTAATTACAGGGTTAAAATCAAAAAAATGAAAAATATTAAAACACAAAAAATATTTATTGTAATAAATTTTACAACGGAAATTATATTTGCATTTTCAAAACAATATTATATATATATATATATCAATGTATCAAAACAATATATTCCCTAATAAATATCGAGTTAATTCAAACAAAAAATGTTAATTAGTTATGAAATTACGGGACCCAGTCAAAAAGAGGCGCAGTTTTAAGTTAGGAAGCTGCTGAGTTTGATTAAATTTAAATGACAAATTAAATTGTGTCCTAACAACATCGGATTAATAACTTCCTCGACGAGATTCTGGGAGGATAGAAGGGGGCGGCAGCGCTGATTGGGGTACTGTTGACACAGCTCATTACACCCATATAATGGAAGTCTTTAAATATCTTCTGTCGATATTTATAAAGTTTTCAATTTAAATATATATGCATAATTATACTTAATTGTTGACGTTGAAACGTTTTTCACTTATCGTCATAATTGTCAAAGTCAACATTTTAATTAGAGACAATGAGTGAAAACATTTCCAAAAATTTGTTTCAGAGAGAATAATTTTTTATTGCCCTCCGGTTTTAGAGATTGGTCGCAGATTCGGTGCCGTTTTGTGGCTGCTGAACTGCGTAAATGTTATTACCTGGCTAATATCATTTACGCAGCAAGAAATGCAATAATTTTTCAAATTCACATAATCGTTTATGACATTTAGATCGTTTGATTTTGTCTCTTTGAAAGTCTTTTTGAATTGGAGTGCCTTCTGACTCATCCAGATTTTTGAAAGTAGTTAAAAACACAGTTAAGAACAGAAAAAATACACTTGTAGCATTTTGCGTTGCGAAATAACACCGCTCAGATGACCTGAATTTCAGGTACTTTTTTGCTAATTGATATTGATCGACAAAATAAATCGATATGCGATGCTCCCCTTTATAATACAACTCTTCGGCAAAGCTCAACAAATCCGACGGTCGTTTTCTATTATCGATATTCAGTAAAATCTAAGACAAAAAAATCACCGTTGTAGAAAGACCGAATTTCATAGACGTGTTAACATTGTTTCGGATTTTATCGATATTATTTAACATTTTTTTCCAGTGAAAATAGAAAATTCGCTTTCGAAATAATTTATTTTAGACCAAACATAAAAATCGATCAAAAATCATTTTATTGGTCAACTGATTGAAATTGATTATTTTGGGGACAAACGACCGCAACATAACAAAGCTTTTAAAAATTATTTTCATTAAATCAGGATTACGTTGTGGTCGTTTATTTATAAAAATTAGTTTTGTTACTTTTTTAAACTTTTTTTAGTTTAATTATTATTTATATTATTTTTTTACAATAAATGACGACTTTATGATCATTAGCAGCGTTGTAAATCGAATCGAACTCATACATTTAGCCAACTCAAAGAACTGGTTAATGTCTTTTGAAAGATCAATTTCTTCAAGATTTGTACGAAAAGAATATTCGTATAAGTTCTCATGAATTGAAAAGAGTAACTTTTCTCTAAAAAATCATTATGGAGTGATGATTCCAGAGAACACTTGACAAAATGACTGGCAATTAAAAATACTTTTGAAGACAATAATGAATAAACGAAATTATCGTTTCTTATGAACTTTGTGATTTACAAAAGTATATTTCTACTGTTAAAACATATGTATATAATCTTAGAGGCGACATTTCAACGTTTAGATTTTTAAAAAAAATCATTACTTTTTTGAGGATTTCTAATGTCTCTTAAATTTTTAAAGTAAAGATAAAAATATTTTGAATTAATATTTAATTATAAAAGTAAAAAACATAAATTTATTGTAAAATAAGTAAAGACGATAAAATGCGGTTTAAAATTTAAAATAATAAAATTAATAAATTAAAAAGATTTGAAAACGAATTAAATATAAAATCCGGAAAATATTTTAACAGAATTTATTAAACATTATTAAACAAAATGAAAAAACTAAATATCATAATAAATCACGATCTCATAAAATTCAAAATATGTTCAGTAATAAATTTATTACACCTTTAACACTGTGTTCTGGTATTGTTTATGAATGTAAATGTAATAATGGGTGCGATGCCACATACATTGGAGAGACTGCCCGTCATCTCTGTAAACGAATTCAAGAACATGGTCGAAAAGAGAGTAAGAGTAATATTGCAGAACATAGGAAAAAATGTAAATGTGATGTTAATTTTGATAATTTCAAAATTCTGTGTAAGCATTTTGACAGTTATTGGGAGAGAGTGTCGTGTGGAGCATTGTTAATTAGGTCACGCTACCCTAAAATCAATGTTCAATCGGCAGTCTCAACCAGCTTATTGAGAATTTTTGATTAGCATGACTTCATGCAATCGATTACATAATCATCATTTTTGTATTTATATACAGGTGAATTGATTATTAATTAGTGACCTAAAGATGACGGTAGATCCGTCGAAATATATTGTCTTAAAATATATTTTTAAATGGATGACTTCGGTTATCATAATAAATATTAAATTTTAATAAATAATAAATATTGTAATAAATGATAAATAATAAATATTAAATTTTAATAAAGTTTAATACAAATGATTATTCAAAAGAAAATACAATATATAAAAACAATATATATAATTAAATACAAAAATTAATATAAAATATTTGAAAATAGTGTATTTTTATAATAGTTTTTAAATTAAATAATTAAATACAATATAAAATTCAAAAATAATAAATGAACATATTTTTATATTTACAATTATTTTGATTGTGAGGAATATTTTAAATTTGGTATGTTGAAATTGGTTTGTTGAATTTTGTATGTTGAGTTTAGTATTTGGAAATGTGTTTCTCCCACCCAGATGGAAAATTGATATTTTAGA
>MQRK01176761.1:462-14410 GCA_001938485.1 Girardia tigrina
AACTTTGGATGTGACAGAGACTACTTTAGCACTACTTATTGTTCTAGAAATACTCTTCTTAAACGCTCTAAATCCTTCAGAATATGGAATTCAATAGAAAATTGCTGATGATGATGTATATAAACATCGAAACATGTCCAATAGTTGTATAAAAAAAACTTTAATCAAATTATATTTTTAAAATACTAAACTTGCGTTCACAAGACTCAATAATATATATATATATATATATATATATATAAGCTTATTAGTTGAAACTAATTTAATTTAAATGTAGATTCTATACGTTTCAGTACCCTAACCCTAACCCTAATCCTAATCCTCACCCTANATATATATAAGCTTATTAGTTGAAACTAATTTAATTTAAATGTAGATTCTATACGTTTCAGTACCCTAACCCTAACCCTAATCCTAATCCTCCCCCTAACCTTAAACTTTTTTTGTTTTTTTCCTAGTGATGTTTTCCCGATCACCCATCAGATGGATCGTCCATTAACAAAATAGATGTTTAAAAATTTAAAACTAAAACCAAAGTCAGTCTGTATCGTACACAGAGTACTTTTCAGAATTCTGATTGAATATAAATTACTTAAAAAAATAAAAGATATACAGAAGGTATTGCCTATATGCAATTAGTCTATGTGCAATTATTGCACATGTGCAACTTTTCCTGAAGCATATAGACGCATTGAGAATAGGCACTACCTACTGTAATGATTTACCTTTGTGCAATTTCGTCTATATGAAAATTTTTTTGAAGCACCAAGCAACTTGCATATAGATAATGTTTACTGTAATTATAAAATACTATTCCAAATAAAATTATATTAAAATATTTAAAAGAATGTAACTTAGTGTTTCAATTTTTTATTTAATTTTGATTACATTTAATTTTTAATTGCTACAATTTTATTAATGGTATAGTAGAATTTGATTTTTGGTACTTAAAAAAGGATTTTTAAGACTAAATATTTGTTTTTAAAATATGACAAGTATTGTTTTGAAAAATATTGTAGTATAATTTAAAAAAAATAAGTTCAAATATTTGTATTTTGTATATAAATCATTTTAGTGTTTTAAGTCATTTATATCAAATCAGAATTTAATAAATATTCTGTGTTTGACACAGACTCTCTTTTGGTTTTGGATTTGAACGTTTTGAAACTCTTTTTTATAAATGAATCCACCTGATGATGTTCTGGTAAGAACGAAAATGTCGTGAATTATAAAAGTTTATTCACAAGATTTTTGTAATATAATTTTACTCTTTATGTTTTAGAGACTATGAATTTTTTTTATCATAAATAAACTTAAAAAAAGGTTTGTGAGCTTTCCCAAATAAAATAAATATTTCTTTTAAATTACTTTAGAAAATATTAAAATAAAATCTTAAAAATTTTACAATATCAATAATAATAAAATATATACTTTTGTAACATACTGCATATTGTAAAAATGTTTTTTTATGTTTAAATATTATAAATTTTGAAACAAAACATTCGCAAAATTTGCTCTAAATTCCAATTTAAAGTTTAAGTGAAACATGTTGTCGATTTTAATGAATTAATAAATGATTATTTGAAAAATGATAAATTCAATAAAAGAAAATTTATATTTAATTAGGCTTTTTATAAATAGTTAAAAATAATAACTTTCATTAAGATTCTTAATTTCTATAAAAATATTTACAAAGACTAATAACAATAAATAATTTTCTAATTGTAATGTAAAAACTTTAACCAAAATTACATTAATTTTATGACAAGGAAAAGTTTTCACAAATATAAATTTTCAATTTAGTTTAGTTTTTCATGGTTTTAATTAAAAAATATTATCTTTTGAAAAGATTAATCGATTTTTAATTAAATAAACTTAAATAATAAATTATTGTTGTTAAATCATAATTTTAGGAACAATCAGACAATGTTCATTTGAATTTTTATTACAATCACAAAAGTCATTATGACTCTCAGAAGATCTTTCACCGTTTGACATCGCTCTAATTGGTTTTCTTATTTCTATTTTGAATAATGATTACTCAAACAAATTTTCTAAATCTTTTTAAAATGTTTAATTTCAGAAAATATTAATTAAAAATAATAATTATAAACATTTCTTTATACAAACTCAAAATAATAAAACATTTAGCAATTTGTTAAAAATGAATTTAATTTAAATTTTATTAGTTTTATTTATATCTAATGAAATGCTTTTCTTTTTTAAAAGAAATAATAAACTTTATTTAAATTGTTAATTTTAAAACTATAAACTTATAAAATGATTATTTTAATTATGTTAGAATACTCAATCACTTTAAATTTAAATAAAAAATACCAATTTCCATCTTGGTGGGAGAATCACTATTCTAAATTCAACATACTCAAAGCAATATACAACATCCATACACACACATTCAAACAATTTAGAATCTTCCTCACACATAATATAAAGGAGTTTTATAAAATAATTTTCGATTGTTTTGAAACAAAACTGAAATAACATGTCTATAAATCAAAGTTCTCAAAATTTTTGAGAAGCTCATCAAACTGTAAGTTATACTTAAATATTTTCCCGTATTGTCATGAAACAGTTTGAACACTACTGTTGTCTGATGAAAATAATGGTTTTATGTCAATTGCGGAAAGACAATTGAGAACATAAAAACTTATAACTTAAAAAAATGAATTATTTTATATCATAAAATAAACAGTAACCCTAATCCCTAACTTTAACTCTAACACTAACCCTAAACCGTTGCAGATTGAAGTCAATGGATACAATATTGAGGGGTCAAACTCAATTATCTGAGCAGATTGGCAAATAATTTAATAAATAATTTTATCAAAAATTTTATTGAAATTATTTTACCAATAATTTTCAAATGAATCTTTTTATTTTTAGCTTGTTATTTTTAAAATATAATTAACTTTTAATAAAACAGAATTTGTGAAATATTGGAATTGTATATAGGTGTCATCATTTCATTCAAAACTATCAATAATTTAATAATAATTAATAATAATAATTTAATAATCATTACATAATTGTCTCTTATATAATTTTTATGTACGCAATTGTCGGATTACCTTTCGAACAGAAACGTTGTACATGGGTCTTTGATATTATATGCTTCCTAGAATAAAGTTTTAAGGAACTCTTCAATTTTATTAGGACATTTATTATTTTTATAATAAAATGGTTCTTTAAATTACTCTTAAATTAAATTATTACTAAAATAATTAAACTGATCTTTTTTATTAATATTTGCAATTCATATATATACAATTTGTGAAAATTCTGACATTTTTAAAACAAAAGCATAAATTCCAATGAAAAGGATAAATATTTTTTTCGTATAAATGAAGTTAATAAATATTTAGCTGCACAGTTCTTGGGATCGGAGAGGTATTAATGCTTTTAAATTAACACAAGTGACAATTGCAATTTTGTGATGCCAAACCCTCTATATTTCAGCAATTAGTTTCCTTTTACTATCAATAGTTTTCTGCTTTTTTCTTGATCATGAGGATCCATAAAGTTTAAATCGGACTCCTTTTAGGACTGTTTAGTGACTAAAACAGTGTTGTAAAAACTTCCTTCGGCGCCTCTGTCTAACAATTAAAACTGTCATTTTGAGAAATACATTAATCGAGGTTGACCCCCATGAAATAATCCATTGCAGTTATTATAAGACTAGTTTCTACGATGCGAATATATTCTTAAATTAATTGTCACTCTATTTTGATGAATTCGTCCCACTCTTTTTCATGTAATGCAGCTCCAAAGCAAAACACTTTTCTGTCGCACTAGGCAGCCAACCATTATTTTATCGTGATAGCTAAACCACAATTGTTGTACCCAAATACATTAAACTTATTTTCATCCAAAAAGATAAGACGAGTACAATTCTCTGCAGTAAAACTTTGACATAAGAGACGAAATTTCTCGTCTTTTATCCATTAGGGGGACATTTAACCTTACTTACCTTACGGCCGAGGCTTATTGATTGCTAAATCATAAAAAGTTAAAATTGTGACTCTTCACTCAGATGGGATTGAAATGTTATTGATGTAAATCTAATGAGATAAATGTTTAAATACAAACTGTAAGTTTACAAACCTGGACATTGTAAACTTAGCTTTATACTGCTAAGACTTTGATAAGTTCTTGAGAGAATCACATTGTCTATCTGAAAAATGATTTTTCCTTCAGAATAAAATATCTAGTAACCGCAAACTGCGATGAATATTTAAACTTTGCAATATTTTCCTGTTCCATAACCCTTCTAATACAACACTGAAATCTTTCCCTAAAGAACTTGAGAAATATCCTTCGTTTCTCCATGACGCAAAAAAGAACAACTAAAATAATTAAAATGAACAATACTTGTGTTTGTCAATACTAATTATATTTTTTAATTATTAGATATTTTTTTTCAGACAAACTGTATTTACAATTTCTATAAAGTTAAGAAGATTCAATATACTTTTTACTTTAATCAACTCTCAAAGTAAGAGGGGTATCATATTAAAGTAACTTATACAACACATGATTACAAAAAGGTTAAAATTAATATAAATAACTGATGTGGACGTCTCCCTATCATTGGCATTGAAACATCATATCCCGAAACATCTTCAACAAAATTTGAAACAAAAATCGAATTATTTCGCCAATGCGAATGAATATCTCAATAGTTTAAGTAGGCTAACCTAAAAATAATGGGATTTCTACAGATAGAAGGGATTAGTTAACGAAAAACTGAGATTCGTTTCATTTAACTGAAAAATTAAATTTACAATTAGGATTATCGTTGAACGTCAGAGGAATAAGATTGAAAAAAGTGATTTCAGTTCAGGAATTGGAAAAATTATAAAAATTCTGTAAAAATAATTAAATTATTCACTTTTAAAACTCGATTAAAATATGTTTTCATTTTTTTGTAATGTTCCGAAAACATTTTTAGAACATTTAATTCTTTTATTTATTTATTAACCGTCTTACTTAATGATTGGAATCATTTTTGCCAAAAAAATGTTTTTTATAAGAAATAGTAAATTTAATTGTATTAAAAATGTGAGGGCAAATTGTGAATGTTGTAAGTTTGTTGTTTGTATGCTGTTTAGATTTGTGACTCTCCTACTCAGATGGGATTGATATGTTTATTGATTGATTATTTGAATCTAATGAAATTAATACTAATTAATTAAAAGTTTTGTAATTAGAAATTTTAATAATACTTTTAAGTAAATAATTTAACTTATTAACATTAATATAATTAAAAACTAATGTTTATTTAAAAAATTTACTAAAGTTATTTTTACCCAATAAAATTTTGAAAAATTAAAAAATATAAATTGGATATTCTCATTAATTAATCAAAGATTTAAATAAATAGACAAAAACTATATTAATCCGTAGTTTGTGCTACTGAAAAGGAGTCTGTTTGTGTTGTTAATAAATGTTCTCACGCAAATTGTGATGTTGCTAATAAAAATATTTTTCATCGTTAACTATGATTTCAGACCATCTTTCTGGTAATGTTGAATTATAACAAAACGATAGTTTGCCTTTTGATGCTTTCGATTCTTTGAGCTATTATTAAATATCTTTGAGTTCTTAAGGACCGTTTTGCATGTATCAGAACAAGTAATCTAATAAAGCAAATTCTGATGAATAGAATACATACAGTAAAATTTCACATTTGTGTGCTTTTAATGAATTTTTACATGTCCTTCAAGTTATGATCTAAAATTCTCGAGCAGCAAGATCCCTCTACGCTGTTTTGTAAATGTTTGCTTATGTCTGATTGTGAGACATTCAACTGTTCAACAAGTATCTTTTCTGTTTGAATACATAATATTGCAATGATGCTACTATAAACATGTAAAATTCTGTAAATAATATAAAAAATATAAACAATATAAATAATATAAATTAAAAATTCTAAAGCCAATCAAAGTTTGTTAATTTTGACGGTTTAATCGTCACAACAAATGATTTTTCAATCGAAATTTACTTATATAGTGCAGTTAATAATTATGTAATCAATACGTAATCAGTACATCATTTAGACTCTCCCAATAAAGTTGTAGAGAATGCAGTTTGAACGTAAATTTAATATTCAAAGGTCTTATATATATAACGCTTCACATGTTACTCTCTCCCAATAATTTTTAAATTGAGTGCACCGAATTTAAAGTGTTGTGAATTTATATCTCCTTTACTTCTGCGTCCTGCAATGTAACTTCCACCTTCATTGCGACTGTGTTCCTGGATTCTCTTACAGAGATGAAGGGAAGTCTCTCCATTGTGTATGGCGTTACACCCATTACATGTATATTGGTAAATGAGATCCGAACACAATCCTAATGGCGTTGGAGATTTATTGCCGAACATGCTTTCAATTTTTTGGGTACGGGATATTACTTTTAAACTTATTGCATTATCTAATGCTTTCAAAATAGAATTTTAAATATTTTAAACCCCTCTGAATAGGGTACAGTTAACACATAGGAGATATAAATTCACAACACTTTAAAATTCTGTGCACTCAATTTAAAAATTATTGGGAGAGAGTGACATGTGAAGCGTTATTTATAAGATCTTTGGATCCTAAAATTAACGTTCAAACTGCACTCCCTACAACTTTGTTGTGAGTTTTTAAATGATGTACTGATTACGTATTGATTGCATAATCATTAACTGCACTATATAAGTAAATTTCGTTTGAAAAATCATTTGTTCAGACGATGACTGTTAAACTGTCTAAATTAATAAACTTTGATTGGCTTAAGAATTTTTTATTTGATAATTTGTCAATTTTATTTCAATTTATTCACAATATAAATAATATAAATAATTAAGTGTTGAAGGTCAGCTAAGATCAAATCCCATTTGAAGTTTTTTTGGGTCGTGTAATAATAAAATTCAAAATCAAACGAAATAAAATGGAGATATTAATTGTATTGTTTGTAAATGATACTTGCTTTAATGATTACGTACAAGAAAATCTACAATTTGTAATAAGTCTTCCAGGAACGATCCCTAATTATGATTTTCTAATGCTTCCAGTCGAAATTTAATTTCCAAGGGAGTAAACAGAGAAATTTACCACATAATTTGACATTTGATTTTAATAGAGCAGAAGCAAATTTAATCAACAACATTTTAATAACTAATTTTTTATGGATTTTCTGAAACATGAGGCTAAGAACACTTTGTAAATCGAGATTTCAATGTCAATTTTTCACGATAAATTTGTAAAATATTTAGTAATTGGAAAATAATAATCGAAAAATAATGTCAATTTAAATTTTATAACGTCCATACTTTAAAATTATGATATATTAAAGGCTTTTATGAAGTTTGATCATTCCTTTGGGTCTTAAAATGTAATTGTTATCGTTTTGTTATTTAATTCAGATATGTAGTAAATCAAACAATAAAATATCGGATATGAAGTAAATTAAACAACAAAACGTCTAAATATATTTTTTATTGATTATTTAATTAATGTTATTAGCTTTCGCTATTGTTAGTGTTTAAAATAAATTATTTTTATATATAAAAATTCTGTACAGGAAAAAATCACTTAAAATATTTTTTTACATTTTTCTACATAAATATCACATTAAAAAAAAAATAAACATTTTTTTTCAAAACAACTAACTATTTTTCAAACAAATTTTTGAAGAACTATGTTTTCTTATTTTTCGCTAACCAGATATTTAAATTTATATAAATTTATATATGAATATATAAATTTTAATTACATTATTAATATTATAAACTAGAAAAAGACACGTCATGTATGACGGAAGAGTTAAATTTCGTCTTTGAAAGTTTCTGCTTTAATTAAAAAATCGTAGTTATAATTTATTATTTATTGTATCGAATTGAGTGTTAAATTTTTAGTTTTTTTAAAATTTAATTTTTTTCTTTACAAACACTAACCCTAACCATAACCTCCACCCAAACCGTAATCCTTATGCTAAACCTTAACCTAAACCCTAACCTTAACCCAAACCTAGCACTAATCCTAACCATAGCGCTAACCCTTAACCTAACGCTAACCCCAATCCTAACCCTAACCAAACATTGTAAGTAAATAATATAAGCGTTACGCAGATGAAATATTGGCCTTTTATATACATAATTTGCGATTTTATTAACAACTTTTCAAAATTAAATTCCTATTATTTTTAATAAATTATCTTTTTTTAATCGCCATTTTAAATCTTCTGTAAATAATATTTTACTTTCGTATTTAGCCATACGTTTAAATATTAAATGTTTAGAATTATATTATTTGTTTTTACTCCGTTTTCTTTAATTTACCTTCAATTATGAAACAACTTTTTTTTTAAATTTTATTTTTAAAATTACTTAGAAAAATTTCCACTTATAAAATTGTTTTCCATAAAAATTTTTAATAACTTTTTAAAAATTAAATTTAATTAATTATTTAGAAAATATGTTTTGATTATAAATATTCTTCTCAAAACATTCTGATTTTAAATATTTTAGATATTTTTAATTTTCAAAATATTCAAAAAGTTATGAATTCTCAAAATCCTAACATTGTTCATACAACTTGGAATATTTTTTGTTGATTTAAAAGTACATTCTACATAATTCAGAATAAATCTTTAATTAAGTAAGCATATAAACCTCGTTTTTCACGTACAAACGAAGCTTACCTGTATCTCCAAATTATTTAAGTACAGGTAAACCTCGTTTTACACTGGGGTTTGTTTCCACCAAATAAGAGAATTTAAAAAAAAATTGAAGGGTATAGGAGTTTCAATTCCAAGATATATGGGTTTTAATATTTTCATGGACAAGAATTGAAAATAAAAAAATAAATAAAAATCAAAAATATGTAAATTATTAATGAAATCATTGAAACACATTCTTATTTCGTAAAACAATAATTTAATTTTTGTAAAAAATACTTCGTATTTTTTTTCTTTTCTCAAAATTATTATTTCAATATTTGATTATTCAAAAAATTAAAAATTCTAAAAAAAATCGTAAAAAATTAGAATTTTTTTTCAATTGTTTTGAATGAAAAAAAAGATTAAAAACATTCAAAATTCATAAAAGATAAATTATTTTTTAAAAAAAAATTTCGGTAAAAAAATTGAGTTCTCCTAATTCCATGTCTAGGTTATAAAAACGGAAAGTCAGTCAGATCAGAATCCCGTATTCAAGTGTCAATTAACGCTGGAATATTTCTTTGAGGAACGACAATGCATCAAAGTGGAAATGTTAGTTTTTATATATAAATGAATGGCATTAATAATACGAATCAATTTTTATTTCTTTGGAGTAATTAGAATTTTCTAAAATCATTTCGATTGCAAAACTAAAAAAATAGAATTGAATGAAACATAAAAATGTGATTTTTTTTATCATAAATTATATTAAAATTAAATCATTACAAGTTACCGAAATAAGGATTTAATAACGAAAATTTCATCAAATAAAAAAATAAAAATAAAATGAAAAATAAATTATAAATAATCATAACTATACTTTTTGGGGATTGTTGGAATCATAATCTAGCCCAAAAAGGTACGTGTAAAAGAGCCAACTGAAATTGTTGTTTCAATGAGCTCCTTTAATGGAAAATAATATTAATAAATAAAAATTAAATTTTAATTTAATGAATTTAATTTAACAATATAATAAAGTAACAGAAAATAAATCATAAAATATAGTTGATATACAATCCCAATAATCAAAGTTATTATTTGAGTAATTCTTGGCGTGATAATTATTCAAATCACCAAGATTTGACAAATACAGATACTTGAGATAGAGAATTTTGTTGTGGATTTGTTGATGTAGTTATTGGAATTAGACGACGATTGAGAGGGAATAACGAGTGTCGAACTCGCTGGATCTTCGCTCGAATTGTTCAAATGACGAAGATTGAGAGGAAATTGAGTTTGTCGCAATCGGAGCTGTCATAATAGTTTACATATTTTAATCGATAAATATAAATATGTTAGTGGCTTGGTCACTACAGTAAGGAATACTTAGATTAAGAAACAGAGTTTTTTAAAAAAGAAGATTTTTAGATGAATCTAAACCTGTATCCAAAGACAGGATATACAAAACTCTTCGAAAACATTCAAGGATTCAATATAATAAATATAATATTGTTTAATAATTTGATTTTTTAATTTTTTTTAATTTTTAATAATTTATTGATTTTATTAAATATTTAAATACACACACTCATATATATATATATATATATATATATATATATATATATATATTTCATATTGTTAAAGGATTTAAGAAGAGTATTTGCAAGGCTATAGCTCGAGTCAAAGTGGATTCAATTACATCAAAAGTGCCAAATCGCCTTTCCAAATCGAAAACGATTTTTGGATTATAAGCTAACAAATGGGGAAAAATGTTTACATTGGATGAATAAATCATAAATCGCAAAACCCGGATTAGTGAGCAAGTCGATCGAGTGAGGTTCTTCATCATCGGTTACACTTTAAACAGAATCTCTGTTTCTAATGATGAGTTTTATGTTTTTCCAGAAGGGCTTTGATTCACACTACGAGAGACATTTCTGTGAATCATTATTGATAAGACATTACAACAAATTAATTAATATTTAAACTGGAAAAAAGTAAAGCGGTCTCAATTCTTAACATTTAATTTAATCTAATTGATTTACCATTAATATCCAGTTTATTTCTTTAAACAAATATAATAAATAATATAATGTTGAAGTATAGACAGTCACTTATTTATCAATCAACAGTTAGATTTTGAGAAACATACGTTTTTTAGGGTTTTCCTAATTGTAGGATCAATTGATTTTAAAATAAATTCTACGTGTATGTACCAACAAAACAATTTATGGTGAAATCTTTGAACGCGTATTTCCGCTTCATATTTTTAATTTAGTTTCCTTTTAACATGACCTTTTCTGCTCTATATGAACAAAACACTCACTGCATACGCATAAAACATTCTCAATCTGTTCAACATGAATAAACTCGCAGCTTAAAAACTTCGCGGACATAAAATCTCTATTAAACGTAATGCACAATGGAAATATTCAATAGAACTTAGTTTTATGTTTATAAATTTCAGAAAGACTTTTGGAACACTGAGACATCGAGGGTCATGAAAATAAAAATGGTTTTTCATCTCTGAAACAAATTGAGATTGAATTGCCATATACAAGAATTTTTTAAAGGATCTTTATTTGTATTATCATTAATGAAATTGAAAATTTGGTTTGGTGCGTACAAATAACAGTGCGAAAAATGTAAAAGGTAATTCTTGTTTTCTTGTAAGGGTGACCTATACTTTGAAAAGCCTATCATAGACCTAGACCTAGTGAAACAGACTTTGAAACATATCACCCAAGAACTAAGTGTTCTGTTGAACAATCCACATATCGAAATCATTCAAAATATTCCTTTTACATTTGGATGGGAGAGACAAAATCACAAAACAAAATACCAAATACATCATACAATAAAAACACATTGGAAAATATTCCTCTTATGAAATGACCTTTTAAAAACATTTCGGCTTTTAAATTTTTTTGATTATCTAGTTTTACAGTTAATATAAACCTTAATTTACTAAACAGGTTATTTTTTTAAACATGGTTTACAAATTGTTCCTCAAGGAACTTCTGATATAAATAATTTATTTTATTTCAATAATTATATTAAAACATACGATAAAATTTTTTAAGGAATGTAAAAAATAATGGCAATTGATATTCATTATTATAAAGTGAACGCCATTTTTCACAATTTATTTTCGTAATTAATTTCGGCGGATTACCCGCCATCTTCAGACTACATTGACTCTGGCTTTTTGCAGCTTATATATGAGAAAGGTGATTATGTAATCAATCATGTCATAAAGGCTCTATTTGAAAATGTTTAACAGAGCCTTTATTACATGATTGGTTACATAATCACATTTCTCATATATATAAGCTGCAAAAAGCCAGTGTTAATTTAGTCTGAAGATGGCACTGGGTGATCCGCCGAAATTAATTACGAAAATAAATTGTGAAAAATGGCGTTCACTTTTTAATAAAAATTTTTTTAAGTTAAAATTTTTTAATATGTGTATTGTAGATTCGGGATTACGGAAGATTCCAAGGTAATTTTATAAATTTTTAAAGCAATAATACCTTTTTTAAGATATTTTAAAATTTATATACTGTAAATAGGATAATTCACGAAATTCCATTACAGAGTTATTCATTCATATAAATACTTTTATTCAAATTATAAACATTTTTGCAAATTATAAAGACTTTCAGTCAAATAAACTAAAAGGGAGTTGATTACATTATAAAGTCTTACAAAGTTTTAAAAGGTTAACTGGGTCAAAGTCCATGAACACCCAGAATTATACAAATTAATAAAAGGTAATAAAAAGCTCATTTTTATTTCAATATTTCCTTTAATTTTTACTTTTAGATATTTTTAATTTATATTTTCTAAGCGATTTAAACATAAAAAGTTCTGTCAGAAAATAAAAAATATAATTATTTAGTTACTATCTTTAATTCTTCCTTATTTTATTATGTTGACACTAGAAGGAAGTACACTTTAATGTTTTTTTGAAATGATTGGAAAAGCTAAAAGAAGATCCTAAAAATACAACATCGTGTGTTACAACAGAAGATTTAGGAAAAATTATTCGTATTGCACCTGATTTATACTATAATATTTAAGAATAAACAAGCAAGGGCCTTCATTGGGGCCAAAAACAGTCAATATACCTTGAAGACGAGTAATGGCATTCTGATATATATTCATCTAATACAGTAGTTCTCAACATGTGGGTCGCAACCCCGTCGGAGGTCTAATGACGATTTGCCAGGGATTGCCCAAGACCATTGAAAAAATGTGTTTTGTTTGTATTCTAATGTCTCAACTGTATAGCGTGTTATTGTAAAAATCTTTTCCTCATATCAGATAATAATATTCAGTAGCATTAGTATAGTGACTTAGGCCAATAGACAGAAATAATTTTATAGTTGGGGGCCACCGCAACATTGGGAATTGTATTAAAAGGGTCGTGGCACTATAAAGGTTGAGAACCGCTGATCAAATACAATTTCCAAATTAAAAATATCTAAAATAATTAAACCTCTGTATTCATTTGTAACAAGTTAAATCTTGTGTTAAAAAATGGAAACTCTGATAAAAAGCAGGTTAATTTTTAATTTTAGAAAATGACTTAAAATGATTTGAGAAAAAGTAGATAAACATACAAATAAAAGTAAATACATAATGGATTAAAAAAGATGATTTTGATTTAAATCATTATTGCAATTTCACTTCTTTTTATCTAAAAACCTATTTTTTTAATTTTACAGATAATATTTTGACACCAAAATTTATACTATATATATCAAAAGAATAAAAAGGTTTTTAAAAATTTATTTATTATACATTATTTTTATATAAAGAGATCAAGAATAATGTGTACCTCCAAGGACAAATCTTGACAATTTTTAAAAAAAGTTTAATATTTATGTTATTTACAAATTAATTGTCATAAATAATTGATATTTTATGGTCAGCATTATATGAGAATGCTTATAAGCATCACGATGATTTGTAGATTTTATTATAAAGATTTTACTAAATTTATAAAACATTCCTTTTGAAATCCAACCGACCGATCGACTTCCTCATCCGAATACATCCTGCACAATAAAGAGATGTTGGTCACCTTTGCGCGGCCAGGGGCCAGCTCCTCTATTATATATAAAAATACAATTACTAATAAAAATTAAATAATATGGCAAAAGTCAAAAAATTTTCGTCAGAATATATTGTGATTAATTTCGACGGATCGACCGTCATCATCAGACTGAATTAACAATGATATACTCGCGTTTATATATCAAAGCAATGTTTATGTA